>RJWT010001440.1:0-22993 GCA_004365215.1 Cuniculus paca
AGCTGGAGTCTATATGCCTCACTTATTTGAATGTCATTTCCTTTTCCCATGCTGGGGAAGTTCTCCGATATTATTTCTGTAAATAGATGTTTTATGTCATTTGTGTTGATCCCTGCTTTTTCACTCACACCTTTTATTCTTAAATTATGTTTCTTTTCATTGTCTTGCAGCCATTGAATTGTTACTTCCTGGTTCCTTGTTATGTTTAAGAGATCTTTCCTTGCGTGATCGCAAGTTGCAAACCTATCTTCAAGGTTTAAAAGTCTATCTTCAGTTTCTTTCAAATGGCTTTGCCAGCTTTCAGTGGAGGTTTTAATTTCCTTGATATCTCTTTGAATCTGTTTCATGTATTCTAAATCTTTTTTATATTGTTCATTCAAGGTTTCCCTGATTTTCCTGTGCTCCTCTGCTTTTTTATCTATGTCTTCTTTAGAAGTGCTTAGCAATTCTTTTATTATGTTTTTCATTTCTTCTTTTACCTGAGATAGTATTTCTGTTCTAATTTGTTTTATAGCCTCTTGAAGTTGTTTCTTTACTTCAGTTGACATCACTTCAGACATTTCAGGTGTGCTATTCCCAATCTCTTCCATGTTTACATCTACTGGACTTGCACTGCTTGGGCTGGAGGCCAGAGACTGCCTTTTGCTTCTTTGTCTTCCTGGGTTCTTCCAGACAAGTGGGTAGTGGGGTCCCAGGCACTTCTTGCATTGGCTACCCTTTCTCCGAAGCAAGACTGTTTGGTTTTTCTAGCCAGTGCTGGCTATGGGTATCTGATGGTGGTCCTTGGTTGGGTTCGTGCCGGTTGTCTTCCCCTGGCTGTGCTGGCTCCTCTATGGCTGGTGGAATGTGTGCAGGGGTGGGGCTGACTGCAGCCTGCAGGCCTGAGCTGGCTACTGGCAGGGAACCTATGCGATGGCCTCTGGAATAAGCGCAGGTGTGGGACTGAGTCCAAGCAATTTCCGCAGGTCTGCACCCAGCTAGGAGCTGCTGGAGGAAGCCCAGAGCAGTTCCGCCTGACTCCAAAATAGTTCCCGGCCAATGCCTCTCTCTCACAGGAGGACTGAGTCCTCTGCACTCACCGCCAACCAGTGCAATCCTCCATGTCCACCACTCCCTTCCACTGCTGCATCTCTTTGCAGAGGCCTCTGGGATCCCCAGCAGCCACCATCACTGTGATGATGTGTCCCCAGGTTCCAACAGCTCCTCTCTCACAGTGAGTCCAGCTCCAGACTAAGGCACTGCCAGTTACACCTTCTTCTTTGTTTAAGTTTTTCTTTTTACTCTCTCTTTGGGCTTTAATTCACACTTCAGATTTTTCCTGGGTCCAGAGGACCCACTTCCTTCCTTCTTGCCATCCCCTCAATGCTATATTCCAGCATCTGGACTGTGTCTCTCAGAGAGGCTGTTTACTGTGCTGCTTACTGTTCTGCCATCTTCCCAGAAGTCAAGAAATGCAAATAAAAACAACACTGAGATTCCACCTCACCATGGAAAGAATGGCTATTTTTAAGAAATCAACCAATAACAAATGCTGGAGGGACTGTGAGGAAAAAGAAACCCTTCTCCATTATTGGTGAGAGTGTAGACTGGTGCAACCACTCTGGAAAACAATGTGGAGTTTCCTCATAAAACTAGGATTGGAGATCTCACTGGACCTAGCTATTCCACTTCTGGGTGTCTTCCCAAAAGAATTAAAAGCATCATACCATAGTGATATATGTGCATCCATGTTTATAACAGCACAATTTGTAATAGCTAGATTTTGGAAACAACCTAAATGCCCACCAACCAAAGAATGGATAAAAAAAGATGTGGTATTTTTATACAATGGAATACCACTCAACCATAAAGGATAAACTTGAGACTTTTGTAGGTAAATGGATACAACTAGAGACCATGCTCATAAGCTAAATTAATCACCTCACATGTGTAAACATCATATTGTCTCCCTGGTGTGAGAAACTGAAAGAAATAATATAGCTATGTAAATGTTATTATTATTTATATATAAAAGATAGGTAAGATAGTTATACTACTAATTTCTCTTAGTTCACTGAAAACGAAAGATTTGTGCTAACATTGTTCAGACAATTAAATGCAGGTATCTTGTACTCTGAGTAACTAATTTAAAGATAACAAAATACAATGTATCAACCATTGTTACCCTCTAATTATCATGATTTGAAATTTTGTTATTATTTTTTTCTCTTTAAAATAAAATTTTAAAAAATTCAGGAAATCTTTATTCATCAAATAAAAAAGGTGAAAAAGCATTACAGGTTTCCAGGAGCCTCAAGGATATGCAGAACAAGCCAAAGATAATCTGAGAAAGACGGCCTGGATGGGGAGTTTAAATTTATGTTGTAAGCAATAGAAGGCCTCTATATTTAAGGCCCGATATCTTCTGCTCAGTATGCTGAATGAAAAATAAGTAATTGAATGAATAGATGGATGAATGAAAAAGTTGTATACATAAATTTAAAAAATCTAGTTGATTTGACAATAATTAGTCAATCTTTGGAACTGGTGCTGAGAACAGATTGTGGATAAAGTCTTCTCTAACCTGGCCACTGTGGGTGCAGCCATTTATAAGCAGTTTAACCCCCCCATCCCAAAAGAATAAGTACATTGATAAGTACAGAGATGGACAGCTTGTTTAAGCTGTGTCTCTACTTCTTAGGACTGCTGAAGCTAGTGTCTCTTTCTGAGTGCCTGACTGTGTCATGCTAAACTCAGAAACATATGTTGCACTATATGAGGAGAGTTGACAGAGGAATCCAAAGAAAGTCATCTGTAGCAAGAAGGAAAAGTGAACTGAGATAAACAGAAAAACAATGATAAAAGCTCCATCAGTCAGAATTTAAATTAATTTAGGAGATACAGACCCACTTTAGGGTGTAGTGAGAAGCATTTGTACCTCCATAATAAAATTCTTTTTTATGTGTAAACTAGGGTTGAGTTACATTAGTTTTATTGAATCCAGAGTGTAGTCTAAATTGGGTTTTCTGAATTCCAGGAATAGTCTTGTTACTTTCAATCAAATGAACCTTTATCAAGCCAAAAGTGTGGTGCCAGCTAAAAGTAGAGATAAAAGCAAGGATCCTGGACCACATAAATTTAGATCTTGGTTCTGTCACTTACTGGCTAGGCAACACTTTATACACTTTCTCAGTCTTGGAGTATTACACGATATTCATCTCATAATCTTACTATGAAAACCAGATGTCATGACTAAAAAGTCACTAGTATCCTGCCTGGCAAATATGGGGGAGGTGCTTAAATTTGTTGTTGCTATTATCATGCCAACACTAAGAGACTCACCTTTTTTTGTAACACAGTTGCTTAATACTGAGTGCATGAGAAGTTAAGAGGTTCACAGTTAGTAAAAATTTGCATTCTATCCACCCCGCCACCAAAAGCTTTAGCTAGGCTTCCATACCCCTGCTTAACTGCACTGAGAACAGCATCCAAGAGAATTCTCATTTCCTGCCCCATCACCACATTTAATGTCCAACCCTCCAGGGATGCATTCTCATTCATAATGGATATGACAGAAAGTTAAACGCTGGGCTTTAGGTTGTGATGAATATATTTTTATATGTGTTTATTGAAGAGCATCTATTCTTCAATGCTGAATTTAAACCAGCACTCCTAGAGCAACCACATAAAGGATATTTAAGATGCAACTTCTCATTGCCTTTGTTTTTGAAGCATAATTATAATGTTGTCATTAGTGCTGATTTGCAGAGGGGCAACAGTGTACGTGGAGCTGCAGAGTTCTTGCAAAGACAGCGCTTTGTGAGTGAAAACATAGATTTATGCCTTGAATTTTACTTCTGTTCTTTGAAATCCAACCTGCTGTTTTGGACTCTATTTTTCCTCTTCATTCTCCCCATCAGCCTTAGGAAAGGCAAAATGAACCAGAACTTCTTAGCATCCCCAGTAAGAACTGGTCCTACAAATCCCAGTGACACCTTAAAAATGCAACTGAGCCCACCCAGAAAAAGGTGAGAGGCAGATCCTAAGAGAGAAAATTCTTAAGAATTTTTCAGAGTAAAAATTATGTTGGCATTCCCCAGGAGAGTGGTAACAATGTCAGTGTAACAAGAAATTCAGAGATGACTGTTTAGTATGACAGCACAAACACAGGCATAGACTTTTCAATCCAAAAAGAAGATACCAAATTAAGAACAGCAGAGCATTTCTAGAAAGCTATTCTTGTGCCAGAAACTCAACCATGGAGACACACATCAACTTTCCAAATTACAAATTCCTAGGTCCTTCCAGACCCATCAAATCAAAAGACTCTAGGGTTGAATTTGAATGTTGTGTATAACTCTTTAATGCCCTATTCTATTCTCCTATCATCTCTGGTCTCATGAAGTTTGTATTGTCTGTGAAAATGTTGGTAGAGGAAAAAATGTAGGACTATGGATTTCATGTGAAAGGAAGGAAGGAGGCTTTGGATTAAAATAGAATAAATAAAAGTTTTAATATCTCTGCACACTATGTTAAGTTTAATCATTACATGTTATGCATTGCTTGATATGTATTAAAACATATTCTGACTCTTAAGATTCCCCATATGTAAAACAGAAATAATGTCCATTTTGGGGGTGTATTAGAGAGATTCAAAGGAGATGATTGTGCAAAGTATCTAGCTCATCGCTCAGCAAATTTTGTCACAGATAAAACTGGAAATGATAGCTAGATAAATTTGATGCCAAATCAATCTTATTCTATGCTTCATTCTTTATATACTCAAACTCCCACTAGAACAAAAATACTCGAACGATGAAAAATAAAAGAAAACAAAGCCAGTCAGTATGGCAAAGACTGCTGCTTACTGTCTTTCTTCCTCAGCAACAAATCAACTTTCGTAGTGATTCCTAGAAGCTGTGTTGGAACATAGAGTGATACTTTAAAAGGCAACTGTGCATTGCAGCATCAGAACTGATGGATAGCCAGAACCCCAACTGTGGGGCCCTAGGATAACTTACCTTCAGACTTCTTTATGCGAGAAACAATTCACTTTCTAATGCCACATAATTCTAATCAATATAGTCACAGAGACTGTCTTCAGTAAGACCGTAATGATGACAATTGATAACTCAATAAGTAAATGGCCCAAATAACACAAAAACCTTTAAGAAAGTATTCTTGACATCAGACAAAGAAGGATCACATGTTGCCAACTATTAGGATTCTCCAGAGAATCAAAACCAATATCTGCATCTATATATCTATATCTATATCTATATCTATAGATATGTGTATAGATATATAGATAGCAAGAGCCAAAGAATTACGTGATTGCAGGAATTGGCTCATGAGCTTTGAAGGCCAAGAAGTTCCATGATTTGCTATATATGCAGCCTAGAGAACAAGGTAAACCAGTAGCCTAACTTGGTGCAGGTGTGGAAGTTTGAGAGCCATGAGAACTGATGATGTAATTCCCAGTTGAATCTGAAGGCCTGAGAACATGGGGCATGGGTTTGGGGAGCTGCACAGATGTCATTCCCAGAGTCCAAAGGCCAAACCAGGAGCTCAATGTCCCAGTTGAAGAAGAATGAACTCACCCTTCCTCTGCCTTTTTGTTCAATTTAGGGCCTGAGCAGGTTGGATGATGTCCACTCACACTGGAGAAGGTGAATCTGCTTTACTCAGCCAACCGATTCAAATGTTAATCTCATCCAGAGACACTCTCAACAATATACTCAGAAACTCTGCTTAACCAACTTCTGGGTATCTCTTAAATTGACACATAAATTAATCATCACACCAACAAAATGACTACAGAAAACACACATTTAGTGATAGAGAAAACTAAGGTTCAAATCAAACACTAACATTAGCTTCACAAAGTATTTTAATTTTTATGAGTATTTTAATTTTGATGGTTGCTTTTTTGTTGTTGTTTGATGGTCACTGGTTTTTGTTTTGTTTGAGTTGGAATAATGTAGACTAACACCCACAAGACAGAAGTGAAGTTTAAATTAAATGAGAGAACCTGTGAAAGTAACACAGCACAACGGCAGAATAAATTCTAGGTTCTTTCTCCATTTTAGTGGTATAGCTAATTCTATTATTGTTCTCAACTATTTGCTTTCCTTCCTGTAAGAGGATTTCAGGTATGAAAGAGACAAGATCTGATTTAAATAACAACTTGATTATTGTATATGGAAATGAAATTTTAAAGGTATATTCAAATAAGAGATGATTGTGGCTTGGGCTAGAATTGTAATAGAAGACATAGAATTAGGTAGATTTGAAATGTATTTTAAATATAGAGTCCCCAAGATTTATTGATTGCTCAGCTAAAACAAATAAAATAATACAAAATGAAGTTCTAGATAAGTGGGATATATAACTTGTGGATGTCGATGGTATTAACTGGGAAGAAAGAAAAGAAATAGCAAATCAAGAGCTTAGTTTCCAGTAAAACAGCTGGGATGCCTATAATATATACTATTGAAGATGTCAAATTGTCAGAGGCATACTGACAAAATTCGAACCTGTCGAGAGAGAAATGGAATGCTACTAATAATTACAATAAGACAGCAGGCATAAATCAGAATGGTTCCATAAAGTTGGAATGTTTGGTCATCCTGAATAAATAAGTTTAGAGTTTTGTGGAGGAAAAATAGGGTTAGAGATAACAGATGGGGCATCATTGCCTCAAGGTATGTAAATGGTATGCAACAGAGAAAGATGCCTTAGGAAAAGTGTCCAGAGAAGACAAGGGAAAGGAACCCAAGCTATAGCCTCAAGCTTTTCAGGATTGAAAGGCAAAAACTGAGGAGCTGGGAAGGGAAGCAGTGGTTGTCACCCTAGGGTACTGAATGTTGGGAGGTGACTAAGTGGCATCTAAGCAGAAGTGTAAATAATTTTTAGTTTATCACTACTTCAGGCCTTTTACAAAATCACAATAGTGTCACTCAAAGGTCCTTTGCCTCAAAGAACAGTGATCACTGTGATGTTTCTGATATATTCTTCCAAGCCACAGAGAAATGATTTATGTTTTTTAAAAATAGGGAAGAATGAAAGAAATAGCCAATAAAGTGAAAATTTACCAGGAGATGCATATCTGTGCTATGTTTATACTCTAGCACAACCTAGTGGCTCTATGTCTAACAGGCAGGTCTACACTAGGAGTAGAGGCCGCTGTGAAAATTACATCTTCGCAGCCTCATTTTGCCACTGTGACTTCATGGTGCCCACCTGGATCAAGGGGATTAGCAGCAAGATAGATGGCACACGACCAGCTACACAATGGCTTAAACATCCTTCAAGAAAGCTACTTTTAGGAAAACCAAAGAACTCTTACTATGTCATTTTCAGATAGCAGTAGCTATTTTTTTAGCAATTGAGATGTGACAGCAGGTCTTTCTTGTTTCATGAGCCAGGCAAGTGTTTATCTGTAACCCAATGGTGAGCAATTAGTTCCAAAATATGCACAGTTTTCCTACTCTTGTCACATTAAAGCATATCATGGAGATCAATAAAAACATTCCAACAAAAGACCCAAATGAATTGAAAGCTCAAGTCACAATGGTAGCTCCCATTAGAACTAGGTTCCAAGTGAATTTGTAACTGTCATGACAAAATGAAAGTTGTCTATCTTTTAGAGACAAATGGCTTCTTTGAACTTCCATGCCTTGAGCACAAGTGCCACCCTGTCCTCTCCTCAGCCCAGATGAAAGAGACAGAAAAACAGATTATGGCCCCAGGAAACTAGAGCCTGGTTTCCTTTCCACAAGCAAAGCTGTGCTGAAAGGGGTAAAGCAAGTCTGGAAATGTGTAATGTCTCATCGAATTCCCCATTCCTCATGCTCCTTGCTATAAAAGACCCTTGCAGACCTGGAAATGGTAAAATGATGATCTGAAGCAAATGAGACTCTCCATCTCCTTGGAACTGGCTTTAAATAAAGTTTTTTTTTTCCTTTTCACCAAAATAAATGGTTTGTTCAGTAAGCAAACAAATCCCAAATGTATAGACTTGAGTAGCTGGTAATAAATTTACTGTGAAATAAACATGCCTAAGGACCTCAGCAATGGTATGCATAAGTGTCAGAACGAGAGTTGGCATGTATTTGAACAGTTCTGATATGACTGAGTATGGTGTGAGTTGTCATTTGTAACAAACTCAGCTGGCACACAGTTATCTAGCTGCTCACATTCCATAATATGGAATCACTAATCCACCAATGTATACAGCTTCAACAAGATTCAGGTGCATGAAGCTCACTGTGGCAGTGGTGAAAAGACAAGGCCTTTCCAGAATCCCCCAAACTTCTCTTTGTTTTATGGATTAAGCTTTGGAATGTAACTCCCATACAGAAGTAAGATATCTAAGTCATCTGGGGTCAAGTCAACATTCCTAAGGCTGTAAGGAATTAAATTTCTATTACTTTTCGCAAATGCAGGGCTCTAGGAGTTCCACTGAGTCAGCAACAGGAAGTGTGTCCCGCTGACAATACACACAAGCCACGTCGGGTGGAAGACTGAGGCTACAGTCGACCAATTTACTTGAAAATGGTACTTTCAAGCTCCTTCTCTTGGACCCTTTCCAAGGCATAGCACAATGCCACCACTCCAGTGAGCTCAAAGCTAAAGACATAGATCCATCATCAAATAACCAGTTGAAGATTTAAAACAGCACCATTGTAATATTTCAAGTGAGAAAATGGCAAACATGTTATATATAAAGAGTTCCTTAATTGGATTGTTCAACAAGACTAGAAACAGTTATTAGATTTCTATTCCAACCAAGTTTGTAAATAATTTCAATTTGTTAAGCCTCAGTTATTAGCAAATATAGTTCTTGAAATGTCAGCAGTAACTCACACATTTTTCTTTTAAATGTAGTTAATGACTTATGTGTAGCATGCTCTTAATTGTTTCTTGGCTCTGCAATAATTCTCTACATTTTCAAAGAACCAGTGTGACAAGCAGTACCTTAGAAACAGATACTAAGTTTTTTCTTTGGGGCATGGAGAATGAGGACTGAAAAGTTCAATTGTTTTTCTTACACTAGCCACCAAGCCTGAACAGGGATAAAAGACTCAAAATTATCTCGTAACATAATGGCATGTCTGGGAAGTGGCATTACTTCTGTGTCCACATTAGTGGGCACCTGTGATGGCCAAAATACCATGTTAGGTACAGCAGGATGTGAAAAAGGTGAGAAAGTAACTCTTTACCTCCTAGGAGATTAAAACCTGGAATAGGGCATAGAAATACAGTTTCTCAAATATCTGAACTTATAAGGCAGCCTTTGGTAAACTTTCTACAAGAAGTGCTGTAAAGTACTAGGGAGCCATTAACCGAAACTCAGAAGCCTCAGAGGCAACTCTGAGGCCAAAACTAGGACTTGAGGCAAGAAGCCTAAAATCTGCCCCTGGCCCCACTGCAGACACAACTCTTGCTAACAAAACATTGTGCTCTCCTTTTAGATTGCTTCTGAATTTTTCCAATAGAAGACATGTTTTTGAACTATAAAAACAAAAAGAATATTTGAAAATCTGATCCTAGTGTGTTCCAGGAGAATTTCCTAAAGATTCTCTTGCCCAAAAGAAATAAATAGGCAATTTACAAAAACATAAATCTAAATGGATAATAGGCTTATAAAAAATGTTCAATCACATTAGTAATCAAAGAAATGCAAATTATAATGAATTACCATCTTTCCTCTCTTAAATGGGCAAAGATTTCAAAGGGTGATAAAATTCAGCCCTGGTGGAAATAAGAGGAAATGTGCACTCTCCTACACTGCTGAAGAGAGCGTAAATTGCTGCAACTTTTCTGGATGGGCAATTTAGAAATACTTAATCAAAAGCCTTTAAAATGTACAGACCCTTTGACACAACAATTCTGCTGCAATTATTCCCTAGAGATGGAGACAAACATTTCTTTGCAAGGATCTTTATCACTTCATCACTGCTGTTAATTGTGAGAAATTGAAAACACTCTAAATGTCTAAGATTAAACAAATTGCTATAACACAATGGAATAATATTCAATCATCAGTGATGATGATGTTGTAGAACATTTTTATTAATGTAAATAGATATTCATACTATACTATTAAATGTATACAATGCATTTATCACATGCCCAGTTTTTTGTTTGTTTGTTTGCTTGCTTGCTTGCTTAAGCATGCATCTTTATGGATAAATACAAAGAACACGATCTGGAATTGTATAAGCACCCATACCTTGCTGTCAGCCTTTATATCCTACAGATATGTAGAGCATGACTTTCGCCCCGTACACAGTGCATTGCCCAATTTGATCTCCCAGAAACCTCTGGGTATTGGAAATGTTTCAAATGTTTATTTCTTTCCTGAACACTTCTGTCTCACCCATATAAAAAAGGAAAAGAAAAAAAGCTGAGGCTCGAACTTAACAATGCTTGTTCCTCACCTATGTGTCAGCCTCTGGGCTCAGAAATGAAAAAGGTCTCCACATCTCTATCTTGACTGCCACGTTCAAAAATCCCTATACATATTTAGAAGAAGACATTTCCTCTCTAGAAACTGTCCCCAGAAGATCTGTTTATTCTTGGTTGCACATGCAATGTGGATAGGTACACATATACAAACACACACATGCACACACACACACACACACACTCATATACATGTGCAAGCACATACTACAGAACTTTTGTTTTTCCCAGGACTTCCCCAGAATACAAGTTGAAGTGCATATTGCCCATGAACAACCAACCCACCATCCACCTTTCTTCTACTTCCAGTTTATCCAGTGAAAGAAAAGAATTGCATAAAGGCCAAAAGATACACAGGGAATTCTCCTAAATATACATACTGATTTGTCTCCTTGAAGTCCTCAAAAATGGGAGTCAAGACCCACTCAGGACCAGTTAGAGAATTTACCTTAGCCCTGCCACCTCTAAAGCAATTCTCCACCTACCCTGATGGTTTTCAGAAGAGAAATGTCTGGGTAAGTCATTCAGACAGCTCAGTTCACTATTCATGTCTCACTCCTAGAAAAATAAAAAATAGGCCTGTACAATCTGTAATTGTGGCAATATTCAGTGGTGCAGAGTTTTCATAGCTGGGCCCTGTTGGGAAAACATGAAGTTTGTTTTCTTAGTAATCCTCTCCTTGGTGAGGGACAATCCTTGATGCAGTAATGACTGGTTTTCCTGCCTTTCCCCATCAACACTGACCAGTTCTTGAAACTACAAGTGCTGTAAGTATCAGGAGAACCTCACACATTCCCAAGTTCAAACTTCTGAAGATGAGAAATATGGTTTCACAAAAAAAGAAATGGTTAACCTTGGGTCAAACTGCTTGTTCCTGAACAAACTACTAACCCTCTCAGTGTTATCTGTTACCATCAGAAGTAGAGTTTCCATTCATCTCAAGTAGCTTAAATAAGGCTCAGAGTCTCCCACTTCTATGGGTTTTCTTTTTTAAAAAATGTGTTTACATAACCTATTGTTTTGTATAATTTGCAAGAGGAAAGTATTTTAACCACAACTAAGACTCATATTTGGGTGACATTAGAGTTGAGTGGAAGATATATTTAACCTGAGTTGAGCAAGATTTCTATAATTTGCAGGAATTTTAGTGCATAAGGGCACTGGTTCCCCATCAGTTGCAACAGAGGTTTCCAGGAGTGTTTGCACTCATGGAGATCCACCCCACCTCCCCAGAATTCTAACATGAAGGTTCTGTTCTGTGAACACATCTACAGGATCCAGCACTAAACATGAGTGAATGAAGAAAAATGGAGCACACAATGGAAAGAACCAGAGGCTGCTCTAGGAAATGTTCTTCCAAAGTTCTTTTAAAAGAAACTGGACTGAAGTCTTCTCAAATTTGACAATCATTCTAAATGTTTACCTGACATTACTCAAAGTTAGAAAGCTGGAAAGAATTTGCCTTTAATTACCAGTAGTAAAAAACAAATTTTGATCAACCATGCTGCAAAGGAGGTTGAATTATCCTTACAGTCTCTATAGAAAACGGCATTATAAAATGTCACATGAATAGGATAATCAAAGAATATTCAACTAAAGTAGATATGAAAAAACTTTATAAAGAAATGCCAGGAAGTCAATTTATAAATACATCATTTTTCTGATTTTGTGAGGTCTGTGGTATTTGTTAGCTTTTAAGAAATCATTGCTTTTGAAAGGTTTCTTAGTCTAGATAAATTCATACTTAATTTTTTTTTGTTGTTCTATGTTCTCTTTTTTAAAGACTATTCAGAATTGTATAAGCTTTGGGCACTAGAAAATCTAAGTCCACCTCTGGCTATCATTTTTACAATATCATATATCAATAGTAACATTAAATGGATACCTCCTATGTGCATTGAGGAACTGTAGTTAAACTATCCCTTTTCATTCTATTTTATCCTCTCATGCAATCCTATTATAGCCAGAAGATCTTTAATCAAAAAAGAAGGACCCCAACTATGGTATTCTCACTTCAACATGCTCCTGCTTGTTGTTAGCAAAAGATCTCTGAGCATTTTCAGATCATCTCTCTTAATCTCCATGTATTTTCATTTTACCAAAAGGGAAACTGATGCACATAAATGTATCAACACAAAGTAAATTAATAAGCAGCAGGGCCCCTGGTTTCCTAGGTTAAGGGTACACAGATGTCCTGCTCTGACAGGATCACTCTTCTCTCCTACATGCTGGAACACTAAATCATTCCTTAAAGATGAGCCTAGCTGATGTCTTTGAGCAATAAAACCATCTCTAAGTAGATAGAAAGATAGATAGATAGATAGATAGATAGATAGATAGATAGATAGATTTGGTTTGTTTTGTTTTGTTTTGTTGTCTTTTTGAGTCAGGGTCTCATTATGCAGTTCAGGCTGGCCATGCACTCACTTTGTAGCCCAGGCTGGTCTTGAACTTGCAACGAACCTCCTGCCTCAGCCTCCCAAGTGCTGGGATTACAGGCATGCACCACCATGCCCAGTTTGATAACAGTTTTTTGTTTTTTTTGTTTTTTTTGTTTTTTGCGGCACCAGGGATCACTTGCCAGGCAGGCCCTTAGACCACTGAGCTAGATGCGTGGCCCGATGACAGATTTTTTTTGAAAAGAAACTCCCCGCATCCACCTTAAACAAAAGACAATCAAAATCACTCACCATTCTTAGAATGAATGCGCATCGTTAGAAACAATAATATTATGGCCAATGGGTATACTAAAGGTCTCTGCTCAGGCAGAGTTGCCACTCCTTGTTTTTGGTTAAAGGAGTTATACTTAGTGTCTTCCCAGGACTTTAATCTGCTGATCCCAGTAAGATAACTGGCTTGACAATTAGATCCAAAGCCTGTTTAATTGCATACCTCTACCCTGGTTCTGGTAGTGTGTGACTCTCTTTAACACTGCTGTGTATTTTTCAGGATGGCAGCAGTTGAGGCTCTTTCCATGCATCTCAGTTTTGCTTCAAGACAGCTGATCTTCTTAAAGAAAGACGTTACAAACAGTGAGGTGCTACTACATTGGACCCACAAGGCTTTGAAGTGTCCCACGAGAGAAAAAGAGCAGCCAGTATGACTATAGAGATTCTTGATCCGAACCCATAAAGGAGAACTGAGCCAAGTGTTTCCTATCCTCTTTCTTCTCATTTCTCCACTCACTGCCACTACCAATGAAGAAAAAGGACAGAATGTGTAAAATGTGAGAAGTAAGGCAAAGGCTCATCATTCTGTCACCACTAAAGAATTTCAGAGAACAGCTTGCAATCTGAAGAACTTTCAAAATGCTTCTAAGAAAGCTGTTCTGGAAAGTTCAGCATTTCAGAAGGATGGAGAGATTTGACTTTGCTTCAGCCACAGCAAGGGAAAGGGACAGGCCAACAGGTATCGAGCTTCCAGCACGTGCCAAGGCTGTGCTACCGCATTCACAACTGCACAACAGGTAAATGCCATTTCTCCACTTTTCAGATGAGGTCATAGATATTAAAAGAAGCTAAGCAACTTGTCCAAGAGTATGTAGTTTGTATGTGGTAGAACTAGGACTGGAATTAGCTCTCTCTGGGGTTAAAGCCAAAGCTTAGCCACTGCATAGCAAAATTAAGCTCTACTGTCATTAGCCATGTTGCAGAAAAAATAAGAACAGGATAGGAATCCTAGAGAAGCATACTTGTTTGTAAAATTCACCTCTTCCACCTTGCCCTCTGATCCCCCATGCTCTTGTAAAAGGTATTGAGTCCATCTTCATTTTTGACATTCCCAGATCTCAGTGTGCAGACATCAGCTTGCTGATTGATTTGGGGCCCTGAATGCTTCCCACAGTGTGTTTTGTTTTTAATCAACTCTAATTGGTCTCCTTCTCCCCTTTGTGAATCATAATACTCTTTGCCTCCAGGCATGTGTCATTCACATAGTTCCACAATTCCTCTAGTTTCAGGAATACATCAAAGCAAATCACATTGATCACCACCAATTGGTTCTCAGGGCTCAACAGCACACTGCCAGCAGGGAATGAGAAAAAGACTGCTCTGGAGAGACAGTGTTTGTCCTGAGATCCACTAGAGTGACTTTCTATGACCAACTCCAAGAATTAGCAAGTACAGCATCTCTTTCTCAGAGAAAATATTACATTATTTGGACAAAATTATACCATGCTATCGTGTATCCTACCACTTTAAATTTCAGTGCAGGATAGCAAAATAGAAAGAGTTGATTGAATACAGCAGGTATCTTAGTCCATTTTGTGTTGTCATAACAAAATACCTAAGACTGGGAACTTTGTAAAGAAGAGAGGTTTAATTCATGGTTTTGAAGCCCAAGAGCATAGCACCAGGATCGTCTTCTGGTAGGGCCTCATGGTGGACACCATGACCTAGTGAGAGTGTGTGTAAGAGAGGCCATGTGGTAAGAGAGAATGCAACACAGCCAAAAGCACCCAAGGTTGCTATACAACAACCTATTATCTCAGAACTCATTCACTTCTGTGAGACCTACCCCAGTCCCTGAGATACAAGGGTGACATGCTCCAATCACCTCGCAATAGGCCCCACCTTTCAAAGGTCTCACCGTATTTCAATATCATTACACTGCAGGCCACACTTCCAGCATGTGAACCATTAGGAACCAATAAGACTCAAACTGTAGCAGCAGCAGAGCTCTCAACCCTGGGCCTATTGACATTTTAGACTGCATAATTCCTTACTGAGGAAAAGTGGGCTTGATACTGTAGGACATGTAGTAGCATTAGAGTGTTAAGCAGTAGAATGGTTAGGCAATAGCATACCCTAAAACTGAGACAATCGAAGTTATTTCTGGATATTGCCAAATGCCCCTTTGCCTCTGGTTGACTATCATTGGTCTCAAGTGAAAGAGAATATATTATTCCAGAATCAGATGTAGCTTTCCTATGTATGATCAGGACTCCAGGTAGGTTCAAAGATCTGCATTATACTAGACCCTTTCATCATGCACCCTCAGCATACCATACATGAAAACTGCTTTGACCATAGGTACCATGGTGACATACGAATGCATTTCTGTAATGAATAATGAGGGATTTAGCTTTCTTTACAAAAATTTTATGAATCAAATCTTACAAGACCAAGCACATGTAATGTAAGCACCACATTCACTGGATGTTGACTCACCCTATCTTCTCTGTATATTCAAGCTCTTGACAAATAGAACAGAACACGGGTCACACATCAGATGAAATACACATTTATTTGAACATTATTGTGCATATAAATTCTGTCCCTGTGCCATTTACAGAATTAAATAACAGTATGGGGAGCAAGACATTTAGATGCAAAGAGAAAAGTGACTCTCAGATGAGGTATGATGAGACCGAGACCTGAAACAGTAGTGTTATGGATTAAAAACTGGTGGTCAACTTAACACCAGCTGAATTAAATCAGCATGGTGCTGAGTGTAGATGGCCCACCTGAGGAAAGTTACCAGCATAAAAAGAGATGTGGAGAGGAAGAGTGGTGGCATTGTAGGTTCTCCTAAGTGCTGCTGTTTGAAGCCATTGGTTCTCTTATGTTGAGCATTGCTTCCTGGCTCCAGAGGGGAAGATGGTTGCTGTTCAAACTCCAGAAGAAGTTGTCACGCTGGCTTCTTGGCATGTACTTGACTGTTCTCATTGTCGTAGGAGCACGGGACCTCATTGTCGCTGAGGATGGCTGTGGTACTTTTCAGGGAGCCGTGGTCCTTATTTGAGCGTTGCTTTTTGGCTCCACTATAGAACCCTCAACCTACTAGCACAGATCCTTCATCCCGCTGGCATAGACTTTTTAGCTTCCACCGCTGGCCTTTGGGCTTTCCCAGAACAGACTTTGGTGTTGTGGACAGATTTCCTGCACTTTCTTGTGTTTAGCACTGGGTAACCATCATAAATAATATTATAACTTCTGTGTCCTGATTGTGATCTTTCTTCCTGCAACCCCTGACTATAACAAGTAGCCACTCTATAAATGCTAGCACAACATCAGATATTCCATGTGATTTTAAGGGACACCAAATATATCTGTAACACTAACTTGTTTTCAGTCTTTGTTGAGTTGACCCCAAAAACTGTACACTAAGAAAAGATGCAAATAGCCACAAAAAAGAAATGAAGTTGGATGAGTATGGAAGAAAATAAAGAGATACTAGCTTATTCAATCCTACCTGAGCTTTAAACCTGAGGATCCACTCATCACATAAAGGCCATCTACAAAGCCTTGGCCTTGTGGAAAGCTACCTAGACTGAGAACATAACAAACACTCAATAAAGGGCTATACCTCCTCCTGCCCTCCCTTTCCCCCTCCTCTTTTTGCACATCCTCTTTCCCTTCATCTTTTTCTTTCTCTGCTACTAGGTTCACATTATCATCATTTTGTATATATTAATATAACTCAGTTTTATGATAGAGGGTTTTGCCCCAGGGTCCAAATTCCTCAGGAATATTCAAATTACAGATCCAATTGAATTAGGGGTGGTAGTCCCATGAATGTGCACACATTTACCTTCCACAAGAACCGCACTTTGTGTATGTC
The DNA here is from genome assembly GCA_004365215.1 of Cuniculus paca. Taxonomy (NCBI): domain Eukaryota; kingdom Metazoa; phylum Chordata; class Mammalia; order Rodentia; family Cuniculidae; genus Cuniculus; species Cuniculus paca. Next base: position 17,011 of record RJWT010001440.1, read on the forward strand.
ATTCTTATTACTAATGGGAGTAAATTGGTACTGACATAGAATGCTAGTTATTCTCTGCTTACTTAGATTAAGTGAATTCAGCAGAAAATGCATGTGAAGAGTCCTAACATTGGAGGATTAAAAGATGCTGAGACTAGGCTGAAGTATATGTTATTAATGCTGAATAATGAATCAGGTATAATAACCCTAGTGACATTTGGAATGGAGCTGAAATTCTAGAGAAGACTCAAAACTTCACTCATTATAGATTTAACAAGGGGTTAATATCCAAACTATGTAACAAACTCAACTCAACAGCAAGACAAAATTAAAACAGACAAGGCCTAAATAGACATTCCTCAAAAGAAGATATACAAATGGTCAACAGATATATAAAAAATTCTTAATATCACTAACCATCAGAAAAATATTCTTAATATCACTAACAAAACCAAAATTAGATGTCACCTCTTCCCTATTGTGATGGTTAATCTTGGTTGTCAACTTTATTGGCTTGAGAAATTAGCAAAGCACAATTCTGAGTATGTCTGGGTGTATTTGGGGAGCATGATTCTGGGAACTACATCTGCTACCTGCAGTCCTTCCTGTCTAGTGTTCTGCTTCCTGAACACTGTGAAGTGAACAGTTCTGTTCTACCATATCCTTCTGCCATGATGTCTCTGCCTTGGAGCCAGCCAACCATGTGCTGAGATCTTGGAAACTTTTCAGTCAAAACAAGCCTCTCTTCCTCTAAATTGTGGATGTCAGACATGTTGTCCCAACCACAGGAATACTAATCAGTACAACTATCAGAAATATAAATGATAATGAAATTGTAAGATGAGGAGAAAAAGGAAATTATGCACACTATTGACAGAAGAGTAAATTAGTACAACCACTGTCAAAAACAACATGGAAGTTTCTCAAAAAGTTTTACGTAGAATTACAAAACAATCCAACAATCCCACTACTGGGTATGTATTAAAGAAATTAAATCAGATATCAAAGAGATATAAGCATTTCCAAGCCCATTAAAACATTATTCACAATAGCCAAAATATAGAATCAAACTGAGGGTTCACTAATGACTGAAAAATAGATTTCAAAAATATATATATAAATACTATCTGGCCATAAAAAGTGAAATCCTATCATTTGTGACAACACGGGTGAAACTAAAAGACATTATGTCAACTGAAATAATTCGGGCACAGAAAAGCAAGTATTATACAGTTCCATCTACATGTGGAATCTAAAAAAGTTGATCTCAAACAAATAGAGCTTGTAATGATGATTATCACAGACAGGTAGTTGGGTCTGAGTAGAGAGATAGATCAGAGAATACATAAATACAATTAGGAGGAGTAAACTTCAATATATCTAGTGTACAACAAGAAGACTATAAAGAACAATAACATTGTATTCTTGTCATACAATAAGAGCACAACAATGACATTGTGCTCTCGTCATAAAAATATATGAGGTGACACAGTTGTTAATTAGTTATATCACTGTTCCACAGTATTTGTATACTTGAAAACATCATGCTGTATAATGTTATCTGCTCATTTCTTTAAATAATAAAATAAAAGAGGGAGAAAGCTCTGCTCCTGATTGTGACCCACATATACAGAGGTAATAGAATAAAGCCAACAGGTTCTGATGAATCAGAACAGGGTCTAATGTCTTCGGAGAAAGGAGAATTTTCTAGGCCCGTCCTATTAATGCTGGGTGTCTCAGGATTCATGGAATAATGCCCTTCAGCAAGGAAAAGACATCTGACAAGACATTGGTGGGTTTGCACTGATAAGATCATAGAGCAGTGGAGGCTAACCTACACCACATGTGCAGCAGTGGGCACACAAAACCCTCTCTGTCAGCACACAAGCCGTGTTTGAGCTGTTTTTTTCTAAACTAAAACCTCAGTATTCAGGTTTAATTACAGTGTTGGCACTTTGCAATAAATAAGTGAGTTGGGGTTTCAGTTTGGGCACTCGAGTCTCTAAGTTTCACCATCACTGTCATAGAGCATGCCCTCTGGACCAGCCAGGACCATGACCTCTGGTCCATACCCGTTGGACCAGACTGAGTGTCTGTCTGCTGTGAAAGTCTCCTTCCTCCAGGGATATTGGGAGAATTAAAATGTTGGGGTCTCTTTGTTAGTTATCGTGACTCATTTCAGACATGAAACCCTATCCGATAAATTTAGGTCCTCACTCTTCTGACTCAAACTAATAGACACCTGACCAAATATCAATATGATATATAGATATATACCATACCATACCATATCTTCTCCCCAACACTTCTCTTACATAAGGAGAGAATCATGGAACAATATAATCTTACCCTCAAGATTACATAATCCAATATTTTCTTGAAAAGGTCAGAAACCTCCTTCAGAGAGTATATGACCTGGATTTAGATGCCACAGGAGATACAGCATTAACTATCACTGGTCACATAGAGAAAAATGTTTATTCTCAGTAAAATGTTCATTCTTCTTTTGAGAAATGGCTATTCAAGTTTTCATTATTATTTTATTTTCTGTATGGTGCTTCTATAATATTCGCCACTCTTTAGAAAACAGAGTAGGCTCAAGGCTCAGAGAATCCATAAGCCACAGTATTTAGCTGAACATTAATAACATTAAGTTTTTTATGTCCACTTATTTTTGTGGCTACTTCCTATTTGTGCTAAATGCTATTGCTATACTTATATCTTTATAAAGTTTCACCTTAAAAAAATTAAAATAAACAAATGTACTGAAAAAATAATATTAAATAAACAGTAGGATAGTTGAGCTAAAAAGACAAAAAAAAAATCATGAAGTGCCATGCAAATGACTAACATTTAGGAAAACATTGATCTCATTCCTACCCTTGATGTATCAGTTAGCTTTCCCAAGCAAAATACCCAACACCCTGAACTTAAAGGAGCAAAGATTTAATTTGGTTCATGGTTTGAAGGAACTGAGGAAGAGAGATATACCCTCCAAAGGCACCCCCCAGTGGTATACCTCTTCCTACCAGTACCCACCTCCTGACAGCACATTTAGCTATGAGCTCATCAATGGATTGTCTCACTGATGAGTTTAGTGCCCTTATGATCCAATCACCTATCCATACCTCCATGTCTGAACAAATGAGACTTTTGGAGGACATTCTAGATTTAAACTACAACACCTATTTCACTAACAAGCAGACCATGACAAACAGAGTTACATGGCTTGACCAACATCACATCTTCAATTAGCAGTGAAGCCAGGATTTGAACCACATTCTCAGAATGCTCAGACTTATCACTAAACCTGTGTAGTGCATGCTGCTGTGTGTCTCCAAGGCCTTCCCTTCAGAAAAGAAGCATTTCCCTTCCAACCAAAAAGAATATTTGATTGACAGCTCTCAACAGTATCCCCTCTAAAGAATTACTGGCATGTAAAGAAAGTCTCCAAGGTCACGTAATACTGTGATATAATAATAATAAATATATATCTGGTGTTCATTCCAAGTTTCTAACAGAGAGCTCCTCAACCCTTGCAATTTCCTGAGTCATGAGATAATAAGAACATCTTTGGTTGTATTTGGTCTTTTCTCTGGTTCCTGACACAAGGGCTCCTAAGACCTTTGGGAATTAATGGGGTGAGTGGTGGCTCCCGGAGAGCTTCAGGATGGAGGCTGGTTATCAGAAAGATTAAAGCATGATTAGAGGATTGACATTTTTCGGTCTGATCTTCCAACTACTAGGGAGAAGTAAGGTGCTGGAGATTGAGCTAATTACCAATGGCCAGTGGTTTAATCAGCCTTGTCTACATGATGAACTTACATTTAAAACCCTAAATGATGGGATTCTGAGAGCTTCCAGTTGGTGAACACAGCCACGTGCTGGAAGGGCAGTGTATTGTAACTCCCCAGGACAAATGCGCCTGTGCTCAGGACCCTTCCAGACCTCACCTTATGTACTTCCTATCTGGCTTTTTGTTGAGATTCTCTATAATAAATTGCCAAATGCAAATAAAGTGCTCTCCTGAGTTCTGTGAGCCCCTCTAGCAAATTTATCAAACCTGAAAGGAGAGGTTGTGGGAGTCCCTGCATTTACAGGCAATCTGTCCAAAATTCTTGTGGTCTGGAACTTGTAACTGACATCTGAAATGGAAGCAGGCTTGTGGAATTTACCCTTTAACTTGTAGGCTCTGATGTTCACTCCAGGTAGTAGTATCAGAGTTGAAATAAACTGTAGAATACCCAACTGCTGTCTGGAGAGCTGGGGAGCTGGTAATGTGGGAAAATCCTCACCCATTTGGTGTCAGAAGTGTTGTAGGGATAGAACAGTTCACAGTGGTCATGTCCTGTATCTGGATGCAGCCCTGATCACATAAAGGTCATCAGTGTCACAGGAGGAAGTATATCACTTAAACTTCCCTGCTGCAGGATGAGCACTTGCTGAAGGACAACCCCGAGGGGTCAGCTAGAACTTTTGCTGTCACTTCCTCTCAGATCAATCCTCCCTCTGGCTGGTCCTGGCTCGCTCATTCCCCATGCATGAATTCAGTTCTCCCCATTAACACTCCACAGAATTGCCTGTATGTTTGTCCTAGAATCTGTTTCTAAGGGAACCTGCAAAACATTACATTTCCTTTCTATTTCAAAGGAAAATGTAAAGTTATTTACCAGAATACCATCCCATCAATAAAATGGAGCAAATGCAAATAAATATCAACACTTTAAGTTTCAGTGACCAGCTTAGAGTTTTCTAAGCTTTGTCAGAAGCTGCAATAAAACTTTTCACATCGAGAAACAAAATTGAGTGTAATCTAAGTAACAAATATGAGTTTAAGGAGATGTATTTTATCAAAACTGAATGTTCAGATTATAAAAGAGGGCTTAAACTTCTGCTGTAGATTCAACTGTAGATTTAGATCTAATTTTTGAAATGATAGCTGCAAATACAGAGGTTTAGATATTTGAATGTATGGCCACATCTGTAGGACATCACATCTCTTAGAAGATCATTTTAAAATTCTGAAACAACTATGACAAAATACAAAATAGAACATCACAGGGAAGTCTCCCCACCTCACAAATTCAACAGACACTTCACCATGTCTTGCTAGGTATCTCTGGGAATGTAGATTGAGTAAGACATTTTGATACTAACATGGAATTACCAACGTTTGAAGGGCTGAGGCTTCTTTATTGCTTTAAATATTGTTGCTGCCTCATTCTTTCATCTCCTTTCAGAACTCCTGTTAAACACAGTGAGACCTTCTCACTCTGTCCTCTGTGGCTGTAACTTGCCTGTTAGTATGTTCAATACTTTTTAAATTTATCTGCTTCATTCTGGGTAGTTTCTTAAAATCTGATTTTTCTAGCATTTCTTTAGCCAAGTCCTATCTGCAATTAAACTTATCCATTGAGTTGTTAATTTTGGTTATTTAATTTTTCAGTTCAAAAACTCCCATTTAGTTCCTTTGCAAATCTACTATATCACTTTTTAGATTATAACTCACTGGCAAATATTCGAAATTAGCTTTTATCTCTTCAACTACAGTAATCAAAGCTCTTATATTCTGTGACTGGTAGTTAATTCTAGTTTCTACAGTACTGGTGTATCTAATTCTATCTTGTCTATCATCTGGTATTTACCTATATGAATTTATTTCCCATGATGCCTTGCTTCCACATTACTTGCAGAATTAATGTGGGACCCAATGTGGTATTTTCTTCCACCAGTGTAGATGATAATTTGCTATCACCAGACACTTAGTATCTTGGGAAAATGAGATCACCATTTCAAGTCCAAAGACTTGGCAGACTACTCTCAGTTGAAGAACAGCTCTATGAGAAGAATAGCCTATGTATGGTTCAGCTTTACATCTACACAGCATATCTTAACCTCAGCCCAAGAGCAGGGAGTAGCAGGAGCTCCATTCGTGGAGCCCAAGTCTTATATTTCAACTCTTGTTCTCCAAGATGTGCAAAGGCCAACAAATACAAAAATCAAA
>RJWT010001440.1:23093-48477 GCA_004365215.1 Cuniculus paca
TTCTTGCCCTTTTTCCCCTCTCCCTTCCTCCATCACATGATGCCTTCCACCATGTTAGCAGAAAGAAAGACAGACAGAGAGAGAGAGAGAGAGAGAGAGAGAGAGAGAGAGAGAGAGAAAGAAAGAAAGAAAGAAAGAAAGAAAGAAAGAAAGAAAGAAAGAAAGAAAGAAGACCTTGCCACATGCTGGCCCCTCAGTCTTCAACTTCCTAGCCTCCAGAAATGAGAATCAATAAATTTCTGTTCACTACAAATTACTCATGCTATGATGTTGCTATAGTCACAAAAAAATGAACTAAAACAAAGGCAAAAGTGCCAGAGTTCTGCCCTTTTCCCTGTGTCTCTTACCTCTTCAGACTTCAAGTCATTACAAGCTCATTATCTCATTAGAACACATGCTTTTAGAAAAATTATTTATATTTCATCTGTATTTTTTAATTATCTCCAGTGCAAAAGTCACTCTGAATTATATAATCAGTCACCACTCAGGAGCAGAAGTTCATGAAAGGTTACAAATTGTTTGTGATTTCTCTTTTTCCAAAAATATACTCAGCTTTTTGTTACCTTTTCACTTACAATAATACTTCAAAATTATTTGTTCAGATATTTAACCAAATAATCACATAGTGTGGATTCTTAAACTAGAGACAAATCTTAAACTAGAGCTTATGTGTAGATATATACTTACCTAGGAGAGGGTCTGAAATTTTTAGGAGATTTTTCAAACATATCTGATCCCTCTTACGTCTAGGAGGACAAGGACCATGTCATATACTTTTGGGAATTCTCAGTGCCTAAAAGCAGTTTGAATAGATAAAGAACAACTACATCTATAACCAAGCAAGGAATAGATGAAAGGAAAACATACTTGGGTGCTACTTAGAGAAGGAGATACGTCATCTACTTGAGTTATCATAAAAGGTATTTTATGAAATGTACTGTTTCAGTTGATTAGTCCAAGCTATTTTTGATTTTCATGTAAGTATAGACCAAATATGAAAGCTATTCAAGCTTAAGTTAGGATATAGAGATAAGAAGAATATGGTGTCCTGTTCAGAGGCATAAGGAATTTATCACATTTGAACATGATAGTAGGATTTCCCTTATTTGAACAGAATTTTAACCTGAAACAGTCTCATTCCACGAGACAAAACCCAAGTAAGGACCTGGAGAAAGTGAAATCCTATTGCCCTGAAATTTTTCACAAATTTGTGTGCATACTTTTTTGGGTGAAGTGCTTTCAGCTTTCAAAAGAGATCTGTGACACTCCTCCCCATAGGGGCAGGGAAGAATTAAAAGACTACAAACCACTCTTTTGTAGTTAAAAAAAAAAAAGACCATGTAAGAATTGACATAGGTGTATAAATGAAGGTGGAGTATTACAGGTGCTGGGGCTTCAGAACTTCCCCATAGATGTGGAGTAATGATCATTCTATGTCCTCCGCTGGTCACCACAGTGAATACTGTCCATGGATCAGAGGGCACCAGGAGTGACCACAACATTCTACATCTCTTTCTTCCTGACACCACACATCTATACTGGGAAAATTTTTAGTAGAAATTTTAGTGTCTATCTAATATCATTCTGAGACACTAGCCACCCTCTACCTAGTACAGTATCTGATACAAGGAGGCATTCAATATGAATAAGCAATAACAAGAGATTCGCATTATATCAAGGAAATAGATGATATCACTGGACAAATATCCTAACCCTGAAAACGTCTGAAAACCATCAATACACAGAGGATGCTGACCTAGGAGATTTAAGTCAAACAGGAAGTCAATGGCAGCCTCCAAAATCAGCTCTAGCTTCCTGAAACTCAGTCAAACAACCTTCATATGTTCACTTTAAATAAACGTTTATATCAGATGTAAAACTTCAAAATGTTATCATGCAGCAGGAACAGGAATGACACCTTCCAGAAAAAAAATTTTAAGGCTATAAATTTGTCACTGTTGGTACATGCTAGTGAAGTGTAGTATACCAGAGCTCTGTGAAAGCAACAAGGCTTAAGAAAACAAGAAAGGTGTGGTGTGAAATTTAAACATCATTAAGTATAAGAGTTAGATCACAGGGAAAAACCCTTGCAGCCAAAAATTATCCATGAAAGAAATAGTTGATAAAATTGACTATTAAAATGCAACACATAACATCCAAAAATAAGAAACATAAGCAAAATCAAGTGACACTCTGAAGAAAATATACATCTATTTATTTAAAATATATATCCATATACTAAGCTACAATATAACAAAAGATTGAACTGAGACTACATGTGATGGCTTAAAAAATGTTCAATTACATTGATGGGTAGGAAAAGCTAATTGCACAATAGCCCTTCGAAATGATAGCGACATAAGTATAAGTTACTGAATATATGTATATGAGCATCTAAAAGGACATTCAACAAATCTTATGAAGTTGGTTTAGGAAGTACAGTTTAGAGAGAAGAGTCTTTACTTCCTACAATTGATAATTACATATTAATTTTCTTAACAATGGGTTTATGTTACTTTGATTAAAAAAATAACATTTGTGGAGAAAAGACAGATTAATGAAAAAGGGATGCTACATCCTGATGTGTAGAGATTAATAAAATCCAAAATCAGATTGTGCTAGAGTTCAGACCTTAACACCACTCCTTAAAGGCTGCATGCATCACCTTGGTCAAATGCTGTGTGTTCCCCCTCTATAAAATGGAGATGAAAGTTGTCCCTACCTCAAGACTTCTATGAGGAATATGTGAGAAAAGATTTATGGAAAATGCTTAGAATACTTCCTGGCATATAGTAAGTGCTCAACAAATGTGAGGAGCTCATGGAAAAAAACCTCTCTGAATCTTAATGACTATCTTAATTCTGATACTGTCATCATAGACTTTTTCCTCCAAAAATTTAGCTGTCATTTGCAGCGCTCTTTTCCTTTAGGACATATAATATATATTTTATGACTGAATAATGAATGTCAAGAAGAAAATGAGATTTGCTTATAGCCTCTATCTAGCTATTGTGAAAAGTAAAAGATACCTCTGCACTGTCCTTCTAGGAGTTGCCATGGATTAATTCTACCTTCAGATGACTGAGATAAGGATGCTCTAGGGTGGAAAAATGTAGGGCATTGAGTTCACATTGGTTGGTGAGATCTGGAGATTAGAGATGTGGACACACATTGTTTTGGGGGGCTGGATGATGAGGGTGAGGAATAGTGAGGGAGAATTCATTACTGACCATTTATTGACAAAGCTGCTTCTCTCTCAGTCCCCTGGGACGAGTTCCATCAGATACCCTGTCTCTGAAATCTGACCCTGCCTTTAATCTGAAACCCGGAGCTAAATCTGTACTTATCGCCATATGGCTTCCTGATCAGAATCAGAATGTCTCTCTTAAACCCCTAGGAAGACTGTTTTACTAAACCTCCACATCTGTTGCTTACATTTTCTCTCCCAGTTGAGTAAGGGCAAGAACTCAAGGTCTACAGAGTCATCTGCTGGTAGAATTTACTATGCAGAGGGATGACCCTATAGCTTTCTAATAGACTGATTTCAAATTAACCCACAGGGGAGCAGTTTCAACATTCCCAGCGTCTGTTTCCAGACCAAGAAAAAGGCAAACCTCACAAACTAACACAGATGAAATATGTGTCTCTCTAAAATCATTGTTTACTAAATGTGTTTCATAGATTCCTAATAGCCTGTGAGTTTTTGCCCCTAAATGTATCCCATTTCAAGAATGATTTAGAAACACTGTAAATTATATCCCCAACTTATTAATATACCATAAATCTTTTGGTGAATCAACAAACATTTATTAAACACCTACTATACCCCAGACAGTGTTTTAGACAGTGAGAATAAAATCTGAACAAGATAAATGAGTTTAAACTGGGCATGGTGGCACGTGCCTGTAGTCCCAGCACTTGGGAAGCTGAGACAGGAGGATTGTTGTGAGTTCAAGACCAGTCTGAGCTACAAAAGTGAGTTCAAGGACAGCCTGAACTGCATAGTGAGACCCCATCTCAAAAAAACAAAAAAAAAATCAGCTTCTGACCCCAGTGGGGGAGAAGGGGGAGCACAAAAACAAGTATTAGGGAATATGCAGGGCTAGATGAGACAGGTATGACATACAGTGATGGGACAGTCAATCGTGCTATCAGAGAAGTCCACTCTAAGTAAAATACACTTAAGCTGAAAGCTAAAAGACATAAATGTCTATTTTAGAAGGTTGAGGATCTTTCAGTAAAGAAATTGAATAAATATATCTACACTGACATTTCAAATCTAGCCATCCTTTCTACTTTTTCTTGAGTGAACTGCTTTCACTGGCATCCCAGGAAATGCTAGTGTTCCTCAGAACCCAGTCGAGAAGTGATGACTTGAGCATATTCTTGTATTGGTAATGCTGCTGCATTGAGACTATAGTAGCTACAGACCAGTCGCCCACCAAGCTAGTCAATGCTGCTGAATTGCCCAGAAATCCCACACCAGGGAGCTGACAGGCGCAGGCACCATCTCTACTGGTACCCAGGCCAGCAGGGGCAGCAGGAGACCCCACAGATACAGCTGTGTATTCCAGGATCTGCAAGACTGTCTCAGAAGACTCGGGATACACAGAGGCATGGTGTGACCTGTTCCTTTGCAAGAAAGGCAGCCTGGGATGGAGAAGGACACACACAGCAGTTTCCACATGGCAGTTCGCAGCAGCTATTGGCCCCCTAGATTCCACCCATCTCCCATCCTTACACCAGGCTTCAGGCCTGGTGCTCCAGGGGAGGATCAGTAAACCATGGCCCACAGATCCAGTCCAACCCACTACCTGTTTTTACCAATAAAGTTTTAAAGGAATACAGCTACACCCATCTATTTGCATGTTGTCTATGGATTGCAGTGACAAGATCTAGTTGCAACAGAGATCCTGTGGCCCACAAAATCTAAAAATCATGCTAACTGGTCCCTTACACAAAGAATTTGCTGGTCCCTGCTGTGGGCACCTTTTCTCCACCCTGTGGGCCAGTTCCCCCAGTCTGTGGGGACAGTGCCAGCCTCCCCAATTCTACCAAGTGGGAGGCTCCATCTACCCCCAACAGGTACCTGCACCTTGGACAATCTATTCAGAATCTTCTCCGTGCCCCTGTGTTTTCTTGAAGAGTTAATATACCTGCTGCCAAGGGCACTTCTGCTGGCATCAGGTTCCTGCTGCTCACATTCCACTTTGTGCCTGCAGGAAATTCATTAACCACTCCAATCTCTCCATTTTAGAACTTTCAACTGAGGATGATAATATTACCTGCCTCACAGGAATACTGAGGAGATTAAATGAGCTGATGCCTGTAGAGGAGTTTGCACAGTTCCTGACTTGCAGAAACTGTTTAATAAATGTGAGTTGTTGTTTTAGCCATGGATATGAAAAAGACCAAGCGTGAGGAACTGAACATGTACGACATGAATCCTGCAGAGTCCTTCCAGGCAAAGAACCTCAAACCACGTTCAACCAACAAGTATGTATTAAGCAAATTTTGGAAAGATGTGAACCATCCAAAGCTTTTTGTAACTAATTATATGTATGTGGCAAGTAGGTATTTGTTTTAGACCAATCACTTTCAAAAGTTTCTTGTTATTATCTACTAAAGCTGAACAAATAAATATCCTATGAATCTGAAATTCACTACTAGGTACATACTCAACAGATATGCTCACATATGTTGATAAAGATGTATACTGGGATGTTCACAACAGTGTGATTTTGTGATAGCCCCACTTTCCAAACTGGAAACCACCCCAAATATAATCAACTCTAGAATGGATAAAGAAGTCATGGTATAATTACACAATGGTCTGTACTTAGTGATGAGAATGAACATCTTCAACCACATTCAAAATCTGGGAGAAATTCCACAATGTTGAGCAAAAGGAGCTAGACACAAAAGACTTAACGCATTTATATGAAGTAGAAAACATTCAGACCTGGATTGTGGCATTAGAAACCAGATTAGAGGTAATACTGGGGAAGTCAGAACTTGGAGTGAACATGATAGAGTCCTTAGGGGTGCTGAGAATTCACTCTTACTTCCTCTGGGTGCTGGACATATGGATGTAGTCCATGTACGTAAAGCTAACCAAAAAAAGAAGAGAGAATGAAGAAAGAGAGAAAGAAGACCATACATTGAGTACATACTCTATGTCTTCTTCCACATCTTCTTTTATATTCATTCTTGCGTCGTTGACATCTCTACTCTTGACATCTTTCTCTTCTCCCACCACACTTTTCTCTGAAAAGCATGAGGTTTTCAGATCTGTTGCCTTGAAGGAACCATGCAGTATTTGCTCAGTAAAAAAGCACAGATCCCACAAACCCTCTACTTCCTTCAGTTCAGGTCTGGCAGAAGGATGCAGAGATCACACCCAAGTGCCCGGTCTGTTTGATTCAAACTGCCTGTCCAGTGATTGTAGATACAGTAACAGGTAAGCTGGACTGAGTTTTCTTCCTGGTTAGTATGCCTCCCCAACTCCCAGGGCTCAGATTGAAACTGTCTTTGGCTCTGATAAGATCGGTTCCACTTTTAGAGACTTGATAAATCGTAGAGTAAATGTTACCAGGTTACAATTTCTGCTGTGGGCATGGGTCTGTTGGCCATTTGCCTCAGCACATCACCACCAGTGCCAAATTTCCAGTTACACCTCAAAGCAGGGCTGGCCCCCTGTACTTTCTCCTTTACCTGGTGGAAGTGGCATTCAGAGAGACAGTCAGACACGGAATCTGGGCTCAGGATATGGACATACCAACTGCTCTGTTCTCACATGGGGATGGGACATTTTGATCCAACTCTAGTTGTTTTAATTCAGCCATTTTGACAGAACTCCTTTGATACAAGAACAATATGAATGTTACCCATAAAATAACTTGTATTTCTTTCAATTGAAAACAATAGAAAGAAAACTTTTCAGAACCCTCCTCCCCCAATCCCTGAACTTCAACTCAGCCCAGCCCTCCCTGCTTCTGTAGAATTCTCTTCTGACACTTGCTTTTACCATAGCACTCATCATTTGCAAACTTGCTTTTACAAATACTTTTATCTTCTTACCTTGGTACTTTAAAACTTCATTTTCTTGAGCAAGAATTGTGTGTAATTATGATCACTGCTGCTTTTTATTAAGCATGCATTTTCTCTTGTCCTAAGCCCATGAGTAACTGTTATAATTCTCAGTTTACAGATGAAGAAATTTCAGTAAAGATTCAACTGTGTGTCCTGAGTCACACAAGTTTTGAGAGGCTATAACAAAGACCTTGTTCTTCCTAGCATATCATCCTATACAATAGTCCTCTCAATGTCTGATAGGGCATAGAAAGCTGTGGGTAGATGGATGGATGGATGGATGATGGGTAAATATTGAGACTATCCAATGGACACAAATCAAAAGTGTTATTTCCTTTGACAGGAGTTATTTATTCACACATGCAATTACGACCTGGAAAGCCATGTAAGCTCTAAATAACCTTCGCTCTATTGTAGAGAATTCATATTAGAGGAATTCATATTCCTCTAATCCTCAGGTTCAGTCAGGTCAAGGTAATGCCTTCAAAACAAAAAGTAAACAGATATATTCTAGGTTACTTAAGAAACACAGACTCTTGGGAAGATTTTTGAATGGCAAAACCTACTTTCCAGCCACTTGTCTAGGGCTTTACTAAGTTTCAATCATAGAGCCTTGAGCATTTTAACCTTCCCTTGACCATGAGGTAATGAGGTTGCAGACAGAGCAACATGAGGTAATGGAGGTGAGAGTTTGGCCAAAAGTGAACCCAATCACTAATTCCAATGAATTTAAGAAACTGTGAAAGCAACAAAATCTAGGAAAAGGTACTAAGTGAAGACTACTCCCCACTTCCAGCTTAGAGTAACCCTAGGCACCACCATCACCCCCTCACCATCCAGTTTGACTAGCACAATCATTCCTTAGGCACTGATGGATTTTGTTTTGTTTTGTTTTGTTTTGCTTTTGTAGTACTAGGGATTGAATCCAGGGAGCACCGAGTTACATTCTCAACTCATTTTTTTGTTTTGCTTTTGTTTGAAACTTTCCCAAGATGGTCTCAAACTTGTAATCATTCTGCCTCAGACTCCCAAGTAGCTGTGTATACCATGACACCCAGCTCAGATGTTATTTCTTGATAGTTTTTTTCCTTTTTCAATTTGGTGCTTCTGGGTTTTTCTTTTTCTTTGCTTCCTTCTACAGATGCTTGAAATTAAAAAAGATTTTGGTCTACTTCTGCTATGGTTTGAATTAAAAATGCAACCCCCAAAGTCTCATGTGTTCAAAGAAGGAGCTTTTGGAAGGCAACTGGATCATGAGGGCACTAACCTTATCAATGGAGAAGTTCATAGCTGAATGTGCTATCAGGTAGTGGGGCCTGACTGGAGCAGTTGGGGCCCTGGGGGTGTGGCCTAGATGGATATATTTGTGTCCCTGGTCCCTTCCTGTTTCTCTGGTTTTTTTCCCTACCTTTCTCTCAGCTTCCTGGCTGCCACTGATTGAGCCGCTTTCCTTCACTATTGCAATCTACCATGTCATTGTTTGCCTTGGAGCCAGCTAACCATGGATTGAAACTTCTGAAACTATGAGCCAAAATAAACCTTTTCAGGTTTAAATTGTGTAAGTCTAGTATTTGGTCCCAGTGACAGAAAGCTGATTAATATAGATGGTATGTTTGTGTTACAATTGAGATAGGAGTCTCCAACAAACCCAGAAAGCCTCAAACCTCACCAGAGAGGAATCTTAGCCTCAGAAAGTCTGCATAGTGCTTGCTACCTAAAAGGAAAATTCTTCCCTTCATTGGTCTAAGGGGAGAGCTCAGCTTCTGCTCCACCTGGCCTATGGATACACACAATAGATGGATATTCCCACATCCTCCATGGAGAGTTTTGCAAGGGAAATTATCAAGCACATGTTTTGGAAACAAAACTCCTAAGTGCTATGAATGAAACATATCAGTCATCATTTTTCCACCCATACCCTTGTTGCAGCCCAGGGGCTGAAATCACTTCTTGTCTTGGAAATAATCTTTTGAGGATCAGGTCCAAGAGAGTAAGTGAACTGGTTGCCACAGGCCAGGTTTTCTATTATCTAAGGTCAATGCTAACTTGAGACCGGAAACCCCACATCCTGAAGTCTTATTTGCAATCCATAATAGATGATGATCTTGGAACCCAAGTTGAGAAAAGGAGTCAGCTATGCACATTTTGGCAAACATGCAGACTGGGATTCAGTTTGAACAGTTACAACATAAAATAATAAAGTATGAAAGGAAACAGCAAAAATGTGCCCATATCCCAGCCCAGAGAATGCCAAAGCTGACCTAATAATTATACATTTTTCATGTTTCAATAAGGAACTTAATTGGCATTTTGTGGGACCCTGCTGGATGAGGGCTTACAGAATCAGAGCTGGCATGGAACCCATTTCCTGCTCCCCTGGCAGTTCCCCATCTTCCCCATTAGCTTGAACCACATGGAGAAATGAGAGCAGGACAGAATGAGACACCTTCCTTTTTCCAAGTATATTGGAGTCCACCCAGGAAAAAGCAGGGCAGGCTGATGAAAAGTGTAGGCAAGTGTTTCCAGTCCCTTGCTGTGTGCTCAACTAGGGAAGTATGAAAACCACAGTCATTTAAGCAGCCATTTATAGTTTATAAGTGCTTTTCAGATGTATTCTCTTAATCCTCATACAAAGCGCTTAGGAACCTACTTTTATTGTCCCCTTTTCACATATGTATAAAGGGAAGCTCAGGGAGGTAGAGGCACTTACCTCAGGATGAACAGCCAGTAAGTGCCAGAAATGGGGCTTGATCTAGTCCTTCTGCTTCTCACTTACACTGGCTTACACCTCTTTACCCAGCGATCTGTGAGTCAATCTGATTTTCTGCCTCAAATTCATGCTGTCAAGGCCAGAAACTTGGAAAATGCCTTGGTGGAAAACTTATTCTTACATGTTTAGGCCAAATATAAGGCTGTTTCTGTTAAGGTAGGAAAAACCATTTCTCCTTCTCCACTGTGCTGGAAAAGATAATAGGCATAAAGCTGATATTTCCTAATGGCTCTCTAAGACACAGAAATGATGATACTGTCATCATTTGACCATTACATCCCAAGGAGGGAGACTTCCATGATCATGTCATAGGGCCATGTGTCACATTGAACTTGCTATTTCTGGCCCTCCATTCTCTTTCATCCTTGCCTGGGCTACAATGTAGGGTACTTGTAAGACCTCATTCTGTTCAAAATTTTCCGCTATCTTCCCCTGCGGTTTGGGAACCAACACAAAACTTTCTGTTTTGTCGCCTTCATGCACAAGGAGAGAGTAATTGGTCTGAATTGGTGACATCTTTGAGACTTCCCAATTAAGAATATTTCAATCAGTGCCCTCTTAGTTCTGTGGGCTCCCCAGTAAGTCCATGGAGAGTGGGAGTAGAAAAAGGCATCAACCTGTCATGAAAAATTATTCCACAGAATACAAGCTCTGGGTTCTGCTTTTTGAAGGGTTTCAGAGTTCTGACTTTTATGGGGAAAGAAACAGGATTCAAGGGAGGCACTTTGCCCAGACCAGGCTAGAAACCTAAGTCAATTCTACAACCAAATCCGATCAAGTGAAGTACACACAGGAAGTATGCTGGTGCTATTTTAATATTCTGGTTAATTGGGAACTAAGTAGCACCTGGTGAACATAATTAAATCTTTCTTTGATAATTGAGAAATCTGTAGTACCCTGGAGTGATCATTCTAAATATCAATTCTAAATCTCCTCTGGTGGGAAGCGACTTCCAGGCCAAATGCAGGACATTCGTTTTCACTGAACCCCTACTGTCAATTTACTGCAGTCCTCCTTCTAAATAGCTAGTTCAAAGGAAATCCTATTTATTACAAACTTCCAATTGTTTCATCACAGTTAATCAGAACTTCCACACAACTGTTCAGAAATTAGAAAGACGCGCAAAATGTTGACTTGTTATACCAATCAAATCTTGCAGCCAGAAGACACACTTGTTTTGAGGACTAGTCTCACCATCAACACTTCTGGCTCAGATGCGTTCTTTCTTTGCATGCACTGGGTGAAAAGAGTCAAAAGACCCTAATTGAATTGGATTTTGAAGGTCTTGAATGCTAGCCCCAGTTACTCTATTAAACAGTCAGGTCGCACTACTTCACTTCTAAATCTACTTCACTTCTAAAGCTTGGTTTCCTTGTCTGTATACCTATACACCAAAAAGTTTGGTTTATTAGTTCTTAAGCTTTAAAACAAACAAAAAAAAGATCTCTTTAGAATCACAGGAAAATTAAAGAAGCTTTTCAGAACAAGAAAAAAATGACCATAAGTGCAAAAAATTTACATTCTAAATTGGGGCATGGATTCATGAAGCCCATCATTTTGCAATCCCTGTGCACAAACTTCGGGTTTAGAAATCCTGAAGTAGAAGATCCCTTGGGCCTCTTTGAGTTCCAGCATCCTATGAATCCAGATAAGCATTTTCCCAAGTCTATAGGGCAGCGGTCCACAACTTTAGCTGCACATTAAGACACTTTCAGAAATTTCAAACTTCCAATGCTCGAGTTGTTACCTAGACCAATAAAATCCAGACCTTTGTGGGTGGCTCCCAGGCATCAGTGCTTTTTAGCACTCTCCAGGTGATTCCACTGTGCAGACAAGATTGCATAACATGCCTCTAGAACGAAGATTCTCAAAATCAACAGCAAATAGAATCACCATGGAAAGGCAGATTCCCGGGTTCTTCTCCCCAGTGATTCAGATGCCTTCTGGTCAGATCCTACCTGAGAATATGCACTGTTAGCAAGCATTCCTGTGCCATTCTGACCTAGAATATAATTTGAAAGTGCTGTAATAGAGCCATGTAGCAAGAAAAGCCCAGTGGAGTTCCCTCCCCAGCTGCTTTTTCCTCCCAGATAGTTCTACAAGCACCAGCAGATCTCCAGACTTGTCCAGGGATGGCTGTAATATGTCTCCATCATTTTCCAGTAAGCTTTTTCATCCTCATCTTTTCCACCTCAAGCAATCCTGGATCTTTTAACCGGAGCCTCTGAACCCACCAGGTTTAATAATTTAAGCAGAGCAATCATCAACATTGTAGTGCTTAATATTTAAACACCATAGCATCACTTAGGTCAGCTTCAAGGTGAGAGCTGACTCCTATTCAGTTGCCTAGTTAGCAAACTGGGCCACTGGCTGCCAGAGGGGAGTGTGTGTACATGACTCTAATACAAGCCAGCCAGGCAGAGACCCAGCCCGCCAGGTCCCGTGCCCTCTCTACCCCTTCCTACCTGAAGCGTACTCAGCAGGACCTGCAGCCCACTGCCTTCTTCTTCTGCCATCCCTTCCTTGATCCGGGGGTACCCGCTGCCTGAGGCCAAAGAGAGAGCGGGCTGAAGAGGGAACGGCTGCCAAGCTGACCTCGCTGCCTGCCTCAGCTGCACAGAGGCCTCAGCTGCACATGCTGTGGAGTGTGAAGTCACCACTGTGCAACCCTAGACCTCAGCACAGGCATGGATGCCCCCCAACTCCCACTGTGGGGATTAGGTGAGCCCCAGCCCTGGGGAAAGCTGAGCATTTGGACACAGGAGTGGGGAGAGCGCCCGTGTGAGTCACTCACTCACCTCAGGCCCACGCAGGAGCCAGGCAGAGGAGAAGCCACCTTGGATGGCTGACAGGCATTCCCAGCTGACCTGGTCAGACTCCCTCCAGAGGTCTGCTTTGCCCTCCCCACTGCCTCCCCCCTTTATTTTGGTCTCTTGCCGGCTCCCAGTGTAACAGGAGATTCAAGAGTGCTTGCACAACTGTGGCAGTTCAGGGCACAGGAGCCCAGGGCCCCCTGAGGTTCAGGCTTAGGGATAGGAGCTATAACTGAGAAGGAAAATAACTACTGTGGGCATTTTGTTATGGACCACGTCCCTTACATAATCTTTTCATTTTCACAGTAACCCATAGAAGCAGGTTTTATTATTACCACAGTCACTTTCCAAAGAAGAAAACCAATGAACACAAAGTCTAAGAGCATATGGCAGGCCTTAAACAGGCAAGCCAGCACCAGTACACAAACCCTAACCATTACAACCGCCCTGAAACTGTATTGGGCAAAATAACAGAAAGCTAAAGAGCTTCTGCCACTGGGGAACGCAGCTCCCAGGCAATACCCCTGCAGAGCTGGGAGCCTTCCTGGTATCCAAAGTATCAGGCAACAGCTGCCCAAGCTGAGTTATGGCACCACTGAGGAAACAGAGTCTGCATTTCCAGATCTTATGGGGCTTCAGTGTCCTGAATCTCTCAGTCAGAGGTCAGGTGTGGCCAATGTCTCAATTCAAGGACACATTCCTGTGATACCTGACCTTAAGACAGTCTCATTCTTGTGGCTTTAAATGTGAAGATCACCCATTTGGGAACTGATGGCGCCTGTGTCACTACACCTCCTTACACCTGTGGTGACAAGAGGGTAGAAATAGATCCCCTCGAAGATCTCAGTCTTCTATGAAAGGGTGGGGCTTTTCAGGGCATGTGTTCCGGGGTCTTCTAAGGTGTGGGAATAGGGAAGATTGAACTGCCCCATGGGGTTATCTTAAGGTCTGATCACCCCTTGGTCCTCAAGTGGAGGATGAAGAAAAAGCAGAGACTGAAGTAAAAATAAAACCTTCCCAATATATACATGAAAAGGGCTGGGGATTTAGGCTCAGTGGCCTAAGCGCCTGGCTGGCAAGTGTGAGGTTGTGGGTTCGATCCCCGGTGCTGCAAAAAAATAAATAAATAAATAAATAAATAAATAAATAAATAAATAAAATAAAATAAAATAAAACTGACTCCAATATATATGTAAAAATCATTTAAAGATAAAAACACCATTAGAGTGTGAAGTCACAAAAATGACCTCTAAGGAGAGAACCAAAGGTACTGCGGTCCTCCTTACTGAAGTAAAACTGCCTCCACTTTTAAAGATGTCTTGGTTCAGCTCACAGGAATTACATAGGACAGAGGTGAAATGAAACCTTATCCTAACAAGATCATGCTCTTCTACTTAATGACACCTTTCCCCTTGCAGTGCCAAGAAGCTGATTTTCCGTAAACCCCTTGTGAAATAAGACAGGGAGTGGGCTCCTTCTTTCTCTGTGGACACACTTGCCTCACATGCCCAACTTGGTTGCCCTTCCCCTCCACCCTAGGAGAATCTCCATTGTCTGGAAAGTCACTACCCCCTTGTCCCATGAACGCCAGACAAGGAATAAAATGCTTGTCTTCACCATCTGGTTTCCTAACAAAATAAGGGTACAGATCTGCCTTTTTGTCAGCTCTTCATCAAACCTTCAACACTGTCCCCCTCACACCTAGATAGATCCCTGCACCCCAACCTGGAACAACCTTCTTCACCCTCCCTTACATGTAGGAAAAGCCATGGCAGTTCGCTCATCCAAACTTCTCTGTCTGCATATTGACAGCCTGGTTCTATCAGTGGACTGACTCACTTAGGTGGAAGTATAAATGGTTGATAGTAGGGTGGGATGCTTTTCCTTAGGTAACATTTCAGTTTTTGCAAACACTTCACTAAAACACAGGAGATGAACCCAAGCTTGGAATTCTCCAGGATAATATGATATCTTACCCAAAAGTGGGCTGAAATGAGAACTCACTAAACCACATAGGCGGCCAAGAGGAAAGGGGAGTCCCCTGGGCAGGCCAGGGAGGAGGCTGCTTCTTGAGGCAGAGAAAGGTCTACTTGCTTCATAGGATATCTTTTCCAGGAGATGTTTAGGGAAACCGAAGAGCAGCAACTCAGTGAATACTATACTCTGGTTTCAAAGAAAGACACATTTAACGTGATCCAGAGATTCCTGTTGCAGCTCAGTAGTCCCAAGAACCACCTTCTGATATGCTGGAGTGACTCCCAGAACTCTGAGAGCCCTTACACTCACAGTTATGACAATTAACAGCAGAAGGCTATGAGATAGCAGTAGAGGGAAGAGATGCATGGGACAGGGTCCGAGAGGACCAAGCATGAGTTCCTAGTCGTTCTCTCTTGGTGGAATTGTGGTGACAGCATTCGCTTCTTCAGCAATGATGTGTGTGATATAGTCAGACCATCGCTGAGCAGGGGAGCTCACCTGAAGCTCTTATCCATGGTTTATATCGAGGGGTGGGGGGGATCACGCAGTTATGATGGAACCCAACATGGCTGACCATAGTTTCCAGCCTCTCCAGGGTCAAGCTGATACCACATGGCCCAAGAAACCCACCTCTTCTATGCCTCTGTTAGAAGACCCTGTTGGTATGCTGCAAGGCTCCGGTAAACAGACTCTTAGCAGGCAGGATATTCTAAGAGCCTAAGGGTACTTACAGGGAGATGGTAGCAAGGGATAAACTTTCTTTGGACAAGTTTAATACTTTAGAGCATAACAGATCCAAGATTTTCATATCTTATGAATAAGGTAGAGAGATAAGTGCAAGCCTATATACTTAGGAGGATTTAATAGCTAGTAGGATGGTACCACCCAATGGCTTAGCTAGAGTTCATGCAGATCAGGGTGGTCCTTCAATTTGCCACCTGCCAACATATCTGAATACTGTATGTCAACATATTTAAATAGAAAATTAAAACGACATATAGAGAAAAATGTGCTGCCCAGGGCAGACTGCCACATCCCCCCAATCACACTGCAGCCACTACCCAAAGAATGGTAATTAATGAGCTGACACTAATGTAAAGAGTGTTTTCTAATAGCGTCAGAGGTATTCAGTTCCCTGACTCTTTCTTATTCATCATTTACATCAATGACTTGGATAAAAAATAAAGGCTACATGCTTATCAGGTTTTCTGATGACATCAGTTGAAAAAGGATGAAGTATTCGAGACGACATGGATGGGATCCAAAAGGATTTCAGTAGCCCGAGTAATAGACCATATCCTTTCTGACGAACTACAACAAAGCCAAGTAGAAGTTCCACCTCCAGCCCACCCCCAGGTCCTCAACACAAACTGTGGGTAAATAAGGTGGGAGGTTTGACAAAACAGTATTAAATGTGAACAAAGCTTGGGGGATTAGCTTGAGGTGAGATTCATATGAGTTGTCCACATGGTCCTGTAGCCCCAAATTGTCATTCCCACGCAATATCACCACCTTTAAAGGAGAGCTAAACATTGTTTCTGTAACCGAGAGGGCAATAAATCGGAATAGAGATCTCATCTGTGAAGGGGCACAGAGGACATGCCTGTCACTGAGACCTCTGATACTGTTTCAAAGAACATCACTCACAGAAGTGTCAGAACCACCACAGAGGAAAACCCCACTCTGCCCAACAGTGCTCAGCATCTGGAGGCACATTAGAGCTCTCACCAATGCAGAACGGGCATGTAAAGGAGGCATGGGTCCTAAAGGGCTAACCAGGTCCCATGGTTAGACCAGTGAAAGGGCCTGGTCTAGACCAGGTGCCAAAGTGCAAAGAGCTTAGGCTGCCACACAGTGCTATGTCCCATCACCAATGGTGCCCATCAGGGAGTGAAAACTACTTTGTCCAAGGTGGCAGAGGATTTTACAAGAAGAATAATTTTGACAGACTCTGAGTTCTGCAAATTCACAAGGTGAAGAGAAAGACAGAGGTACTCGCTTTCCCCAGGTCACACAGCCAACTGATGGCAAAGCTAGAACAAAGTCTCCTTTACCACAGTAAAAATTTGAATAGGTAGGTTTTATTTCAATTTATGCTAGAAAAAATATAGAATTAGCACTGAAAAATGTTTTCCTGGGATGAGTGTGGTGGCACACACCTGTAAGCCCAGCATTTGGAAGGCCAGCTTGGGCTACATAGTGAGTTCTGGGCTACTAGATTGAACTACATGATGAGATCCTCTCTCAAAAAACAAAAACAAAAAAAAACTTTTCCTAGATATTAATTCTCATGATGGACTACAAACTTTAGAAATGAGTTGATGTTAAGAGACTCTTCATACTCATGGCACCTAGACACAGCAAAAATTCCAAGGCAGGGAAGTTAACAACTAAATCTATGGAAGATTCACATTACACCAAGCTTCCTGTTTAATACTTGGCTCAGATAATCTCCCTAATCTCATTGTGAGACCAAATCTCACTTAATAATAGCCAACATCTCCTTTCCCAAGATACATTTTAAGCTGATTAGTATAAAGATTTATCCAATCACATTCATGTGACGAGTCTAACCACAACCTTTTCATTTCCTGATCTAGCTCTTTCATTTTTCTTGTCTTTTCTTTGTCCATCTCTAGCAACACATATGCATACCTGGTGGAGTGAGCACACAGACAAACATTCCATAACCTCCTACTATGCACAATGGGGCTGCCTTTCCATGTGACATCAGAGCTATCTCTTTGCCCCCAAGGAGTCCCTCCACCTTTCCCTAAGGCATGAAGTTCCTCAGGGGGTAAAAAGTAGAGCAAGACCGTACAGGGAAAGTACAGGAGCTACTGCTTTGTGTGCATTATCTAATTTGGTCCTTGTTCTAGACCTGTAGGCCAGACACTATTCCTGTGTCCAGATGAAAACACAAAGGTTAATTTACATGAAGCAGTCATACAGGAATTTGATCTTGGATCCATCACCCCCTTTAGCCTGTGCTCTTCATTGACAGAAAAGGCTGAAGGTGTAAATGTCCCTGGCATGGACATTCTCAATGGATTTAGATTCATAAAAGCCAAATGGGGTTTCTTTCCTGGTACAGAAAAACTTCTCAGATCAAGGGGCATGCAGCCTCCAGGAGTCAAAGATTTTCAAGGATGTGGTGACTTAACGCTCATAAATGCAGGTTTGTTTGGCAGAAAAAGTGTGAAAGCAGAGAGCTTCTCCAAAACTACTCCTGGCACCAGCCCTTCTGACATACCCTTCTCTTAGGTTCAAACTTTAGCTCACTGTGCCTCAACTTTCTCCTCTGTTAAATGGAGGTAATAATGCTTACCTGTGCAGCCTCAGGGAGGACTACCTGAAGTAATGCAGTGCTCTTAGCACTGTGGAGGACTAGCTGGTAAGCACTTAGTCAACAGTTGTTATTGATATTATTATGCCATTATTACTGCCACTGTTACAGATTGAATAGTATCTACCTCAAATAAGTGGTATAAAGCTTAAATAAACAAATACAGTCCTTCCTTTATTTCCTAGGGAAGTTGGTTTGAGGATTCCCTGAAGATACTAAAATCAAAGAAGTTCAAGTACCTTATATAAAATAATATAGTATTAACCAGGCGTGTGGCACACTCCTGTGATCCCAGCACTTGAGAGACTGAGACAGGAGGATTATTGCAAGTTCGAGACCAACCTGGGCTACAAGGTGAGCTCAAGGCCAACCTGAACTGCATACTGAGACCCTGTCTCAAAAAGACAACCAATCAATCAATCAATAATATAGTATTTGCAAGACAACCTATGCACATCCTCGCATGTACTTGAAATTATATTTAGATGACTTATAATACTATTTAATAATAAAAATAGTAGTTATTCATATTGCTTAAGGAATAATGTCAAGAGAAAAGTCTGTACATATTCATTATAGGAGCAATCTTTCATCAAAAACAGCAGTTTAGGCCTTCATTGTTTGATCATTTTTTCATGCCTATATCTTGTAATCTGAACAACTACTTTGAAGATAACAATACACAATATATTAACCAGTGTTAATCTCTTATTATTTTGTTTTAAAATTCTGTATCATTGTTTTTATTCTTTTTTCATTTTTAAAATTTAAAAAAAGATAAAAAAAATTTTTAATCTGTGGTCAGTTGAATCCTCAGATAAGAGAGCTGACTACAAATGTGAGAGGGGCCTATATCCGGAGATGAGCGGGTGGGAAAATACTGAATAGTGTTAGAGGTTGCTATGAGGAGGAAGTGATCTGACATCATGTTGCTGCCCAACAAGGATAACCCTTGGAGTTCTGGTCATTGCCAAGTATCTCTGGAACAAATGTGTGTGACCAAAACATATGCACAGCTGCAAGTGTGCAGAGCTGAGGTTCCAGATAAAGCAAAGGAGATGTTCAGTTGCATTCAGGTTGGAGATGCAGAGCCATAAAACAGTCTCCCAGGGCAAGGGCTGGACAGGGAGCTGCAGCTGAGCTGCAGAAGACATAGGCTACCATCACTGAGGATTCTGCATTTTGGGAAATAGTGAACTCAGAGATTAGAGGTAAGGAACCAGAAGTAGCATAGCCATCTCCACCACAGTCAGACCTTGCAAGGGGCAGAGAGACAATGTCTAGGCAACACCAAAATCAAGCCCATTCTCCCACCTGCACTGCTTAGGGAGACTTCCCTCAAATGGGGTATGCTGTGGTCTGAATGACTACGTCCTCCTAAAGTTGACCTGTTGAAACCCAACCCCCAAGGTGATGGTAGCAGAGGAAGGATCTTGGGAGATGAGTGGGTCATGGGGGTGAAGTCTGCAGAATGGCACTAGTGCCCTTATTAAGGGGACCCCAGAGAGTTGCCTCACTCCTACCATCAGAGGACACAGATAAGAGGCACCATTTGAGAACCAGAAAGTGTGCCCTCACCAGACACCAAAGCTTAGACTTAGCCTCTAGAGGTGTAAGAAATACACTTCTGTTGATTATGAACCACTCAGTCTAAGACACTTTGTTACAACAGCCTAAATGGATTAAGATGGGGGGTATCAAAACTACTTCATCCTCTATATAACTTGCTATACATATGTATGTTTTTAAATTGTACATTGTTGAAAATGAGCTGTCATTTTTTAACTGATACTCAAAGGAACTATTCAAATATTGTCATACCTTGGTCATTTTGTATCTAGCTATTATAATCCTGGGGCCCAGAGTAGACAAAAGAGGTGTATGATATCCTTGCTTAGTGTCACAATGTCACTTCTTACATAAATTTGGGGCTCAAAAGTCATAACATAGCTTTCCCTGGCAACAGGACACATTCTTGATCACCACTACCTCCAATTTACAGATCAGAGTCTTTAGTTCATATGTGTCTGAGGTTCACTACAGCGAATCCTGGGGTGCAAAGTCATGCAAGAGGGGTAGAGCTTCCCAGGCCAGTGAGATGGGTTTGGGGCCAGCTGAAAGATCCTCCTTCCCTTATTACTGCTTGCCCTGCTCCTGTCAAAAAGACAGTGGCACCACCCAATTTCCCACCTCTTTGCATTTTGTGCCCCTTTTGTTATATAAAGACACAAGTGGAACTCAGCTTTGTGTGAACCAAGAAGGGGGCCTGAATAGCCCTGAACCTCCTAGCTCCTTGATCTGGGACTTCCAGGCCCCAGGACCATGAGAAACAAGTATTTGTTGAGCTCAGTCAGTCCCTGATATTTAGCTTTATCAGCCTGAATGGACTAAGACAGGTATTACATATGGCTTGATTCTGTATTTATCTGTCTCTCCCATTAGTTCTGTCCATATCTGTTTCAGGCATTTTTAAGCTCTGTTATTAGACAAATACTCATTTATGATTGCTATGTCCTCTGGATGAATTGCTCTTTTGTCAAAATGAAAGGTCCCTCTCTAACTTTGGGTAATGCTTTTGTCGTAAAGTCTATTTTGCCTTATATTAATATAGCCACTCCAGTTTTATAATTTTTATTTTTATTATGCTTGTGCTTTACAGGGTATATCTTCTTTAATCTTTATTTTCAGTTTATCTGTGTCTTACACATCATTTCCTATGCAAGGAATTTAGTGACAGCTTATGTTTTCATCCAGTCTGACAACCTCTGCCATTTAATTTCAGTGGTCAATTTATTTATATTTAAGGCGACTGCTGATATAGCTGGTTTTAGATTTATCATTTTTGTATTGATTCCCTGTTTGTCTTATTGGCTTTGTACTCTCCTCCTCCTTTTCTGCCTTGTTTAAAGTCAATCAGATTTTGTTATAGTATTCCATCTTAATTTTGGTACCTTGAATTGAACTTAGGACCTCGCGCTTGCCAGGCAGGCACTGTGCCACTGAGCTATATCCCGGGCCCTCCATTTTAATTTGGTACTGACTTTTCAGCTCTACCTCCATATGTTACATTTTAGTGCTAACTCGGAGAATTACATTATGCATCCCTCACTTACCATTCTAGTTGGAGTTTACGTGGTACAACTTCAGGTATAACATAATCACATAACAAAACAGCTTCATTTGCTTTCCCCTGCCTGTCTTTCTGATGATGTTGATATATATACAGTTACAAATGTCACACAAAGTTAACTTTTCTTAAGACAATCATATGCCCATGAAAGAAATAAGTAGAAAAAATATATAGCTTTTTACGTCTCCTCTCATAGTTTCCACCACAGTGCCTATTGCCCTTCCTGAAGATCTGTTTTCACTGGACTCATCTTCCTTCAGTCTGAAAAAAAAATTCTTTAAGCATCCCTGAAGCCATAATCTACTGGCAACAAATGCTCTCAATTTTTATTTACTGACAAATGGGTTCATTTGGCCATCGTTTTTGCAGACTACAGAATTCTGGGTTGACCGTCTTTCAGTACCTTAAAGACAATATCTTATTGCCTTCTCTCCCTTCTCTCTCCCCCTCACTTTCTCCCCCCTTCATTTGTCTCTCCCTCTCTCTACCTCTCTCACTGTGTTTGGGGCTCAAACCCAGGGCCTTGTACATGTTAGGCAAGTGTTCTATCACTGAGCTACATTCTCAACCCCTGTCTCCATTGTCTTTAAACAGAAGCCAAATATCATATTTATTAATGTTCCCAATATGTGATGTGTCATTTTTCTCTAGCTGCTTTTAATTTTCTTTCTCTTTGACTTTTGGCAGATTCAGTGAGTTCCTTGATCTGTAAATCTATGTTTTCACCAAATTTTGGATACTTCTGGCCATTATCTTTTCAAATACATAATTTCCTCTCCATTTCTTTCTCCTCCTCTTCCTGGATAACAATAAATATATGTTAGATCACTTGATGTGGTTCCTAAGGTTCTATTTATTTTTTTATTTTTTTCAGATTTGACAATTTCTATTCATCTTCCAAGTTCACTTATTTGTCATCTCCAATGTGATATTATACCCATTTAATAACTCTTTTTAATTCCAGGTATTTTAATTTTTAGTTACACATATTCCTTTGTTACTATTATCCCTTGTTTGTTCATTATGTCCATTTTGAACATATTTAAAATAGATATTTTAAAGCCCTAATCCACTGATTCAAGTATCTCCGAGTTGGCTTTTATTAACTGCTTTTTCTCTTGATTCTATAATACATTTTTCCATTTATGCACATGTCTGATAACTCTTTATTGATTGCAAGAGATTATGAATGGGATGTTTCAGAGATTGAAGATTCCGTTATTAGAAGGGCATTTGGATACCAAGTAGTTCATATTTCTGCATTTACAAAGTATAAAAAAGACAAAACAATTCATCGAATGTACATAGTTAGTACAGCTTACCATAGCCAAACCTCTTCTGAGCTTAGTGTCTTCCTAACTGTCCAACTTCCTGTTTTGGGGTGTTTTTTTAAATGTTTTTCCTAAACTAATTCCTTGGGAATGATATTTTGGCCTTTTAAAGAAGGAGTACTGAGTCCTTCCCTGATTCTGTGCCCAAAGATCTCTCATTCATTCCTTCAGATCTAGGTACACCACTGCTATTGCTGATCATGATGACACCTGATCATAATAACATCTGATCACTGAGTGCCTACTGTTTGCCAAATGCTATTTTTACACTACTGTATGTCAGCTACGGTGCAAGAGTTGTATTTATTCTACCTCATACTAAACCATGTCTTCTTCTTTTGGCAGCTTACTCTAACTCCACTCTGTCTATTGGCAGAATTAAATACACCTTTCATATGTTTCTGGAGCACATTCATGTATAAAAAAGTGGTGGTTATAAGATACCATAGTCATTAGTCTATGTGGACACCTCTGCATTAGGCTCTAAGTTTTTCAAGGCCCAGCAGGTCCCTCGAGCACCATAACACCCAGCACAGTTCTAGGCACATATATTGGGTTCCAGAGGCCTTCAGTGAAAGGGGAAAATCTCATCTCTCAGCTAGCATGTGGGCCAGTGTTCCCAGCCTCCTCAGCAAAAGGCAGCTCAAAGGTCACCATATCCTTGGCTCTAGGAGGCAAAGTGCCAGCTCTACTCAGCATCTCCTCAAGACTTCACAGTCATGGACACCTGACAAAGTTCTTCAGGGAAAGCCAAGACAAACCACCCCTCCCCAGTCTAGTCTCATCAGTGGCCTGAGCTATAGTGCTGACAGGTGTGGGATGTCCATCAGATCTTTGCAATGGGGCCAGCCCAGACACTCATGGCTTCTGAGCCCCAAAGCTAAGTATCAGGTCACAAACAAGTTGGATCCAAAGGCTCCTCAGGTCAGGCTCCCCAGAGTGGAATAGTGGAGCAATAGAGATATCAGCCATCAGGGTCATCCATCTAGGTGCTTCCTTCTGTTTCAATGAGGGTGGAGAGACTGCAAGCCAGGACTACAGAAACCAAATGCCAAACTGGACAGGGATGTGGCTTCACTGGGGAGGGGCTATAAAGGCAAAGCCACACTCCAGCTTGTGACACATTCACTCAGTCATTTGCTCCATGTACACATATTAAACTCAGTGATATAGTGGGAAGTATGTATAATACAATAGCATAGGAGTTAAGAGCAAAATCTCTGGACTCAGGTGATTTAGGTTCATAACCAGGTTCTGCCAATTTTAGGTGGGTAACTTTTCATGAGTTACATAAAGTCTCTATGCCTTGGTTTCCTCAACAGGAATAGCAATATGAAGAGTTGCAAAGATTAAATGAGTACTGCATTTAAACTGTGCATCTCAGTGTCTGGTACACAAGATGTGCTCAATAAATGTTAGCGATTATCCTTGGATCTTAGGATGGCATCTGAGAAATTAAGGTCCAAAATGATAGTCCCTGCAGGAGCTCTTAACCTGATGGGAGAAATCCGCCTGCCTATCAGGTTTTCCAGTGTGATTTGATCCTGACACTGCAGGATAGAAGTCCCCAGAAGGAAGAAACTAACTGAAGAAGTAGGGGAAAGTTTCCCAAAGACAATGGTCCTCACATAGGACCTTATAAGAATTCCAGATGGAGCAAGTAGTGACATTCTCAGTAGGAGTATATGAAACAGAGTTTGGAGCAGTTGGTATAAGAGGAGTTCATGTCCCTGTGATAGAGCACTCATAGTGAAGCTAGAACGGTAACTCAGGCCAAATAAAACTGTTTGATTCTCTACAGTGTGGAATGGGAACTCAACAGAAGTTTGTAAGTGGAGATGGAACATAGGAAAAGTTTACTTCCAAAAATTTCTTCTTTCTTCATGGAAACATGAGCTTATGCCAGTCTATGTGCAGTGGAGCATATGGCAAATTCATTTTCTTCTTCCTTCATTCACACCGGGCTGCGAATGACTAACAAAGGATAATGCACCGCTTCACCAGGAAAATTTACAGTTCTCCGAGAGACAACCAATGAAATCGAGGACATTATCCAGAAAAAGAAGGAAATATTTTGAGATTCAGGGGACTTTACCAAGTTGACTCTTTTTTTTCCAAATGAGTGTCTAAGAAGTTTGTTACAATAGAAAATTCTGTACAATAGAAAGTTTGTACAATAGAAAATTAAGTAATTGGTTAACAATATCTATTAGCACTATCTTGTGATACCCAGTACTTGGCAAATATACCAGAGATTCTGTATTTGCCTTCTAGGGTATAATGACCAATACTTTCTCTGAAATATCTGCCCCTCAATTGTTCAGATGTGAAACACCACTGCTAACCCACAGTCCGTCTGTCGGTCAGGTAGCTAGAGGGCAAAAACTGTGGAAAAGACAAAGTCCTGGTCCCCATATAGAGATGTAGGGATGTGGGATATAATCTGTATCCAACACTTTTTTCAGTGGGAGATTTTCTTTTCTCTACCCCCATCTCCACCCCAACTGGTCTGATGTTAGCCATGAATAATGGCAAGACCAGTTCTAACAACTAAATTCAGTCAAGAATAATCCCAGAGAGGGCCAGGGATTTAGCTCAGTGGCGTAAGAGCCTGCCTGGCAAGCGCAAGGTCGTGAGTTCGATCACTGATGCCACAAAAAAAAAACAAAAAAAAATCCCAGAGAAATATAAGAGATGTAAGTCTCTGTCTCCTATTGATATATCTCAACCAAAGACATCAGTTCATTTTAGAGCCATGGAACTTCTGAAAACAGGTGGGGATGTCTGAAAGTTAAAAGGATCAATCCTCACCAACCTTAAGATTACTCAGGATATCTTTCCAAGGTGACTTGAAAGGTACATTGTTCAACTGTTTTAATAAACTTTTAAGAAATGGTATAACACACAGCTCCCCCTCCCCCATGA
>RJWT010001441.1:0-22071 GCA_004365215.1 Cuniculus paca
CCAAAGGGAGAGAAGGGAGTAGTAGGTTTAGGGTTTTCTCAGTAGTGTTCTTGGGGATTTAAACTAAGTCAGCTGTTGGCCTTTGTGTAACTCATTAGGAGCCAAGTTCTGGAAGGAGCCCAGGCCATCTGCCAGGATGGAGGCCAGGGAATGAATACTGATCTTACTAACCCATCAGAGGCTAGCAGTGTTCCAGGAAATGCTCTTCTCCTGAGCAGCCAAGCACAGCCACTTATGCACGCTAAGTCTGGCTTTTACCAGCCTGTGGACTACTACCACACATGAGGATCCTTCCAGAGCAGAGGCCTTCAAAATGGCACCCGGGGTGGAACCAAGGATGAACAGGTGATCAAAGTGGGGGCCTTCATTGGCAGAAACTCTCATCTACAGCTGCGGCTCCAGGAAGGGTCCCAGAGGACCTGGAAGCACTCACCTCCGTCTTCCTGGGGCTGCAGTGGTGTCCACGATAGGGTTTACTTTGTCCTAAGTTTCAACTTGTGTTTGCTGAGCCTGACCACGTGCCAGGCCATGAGATCTGACACCACCAAGCACGATTGTGAATGAAGCATTCATTAAGTGTGCAGAGCCTCTCCCAAGACAAACGACTCACAGAAGCCAGACAATCACACACACCCAGGGAAATATGGGGGGGAGTCTCATCTGTGGCGAAGCTGTATTAAAGATGCAAATGAAAGGAGCAGGGCCCAGATGACATGCTTTCATAAAACTGACACTTTAATAAGGGACTCCCATTCCACATTCCAAATTAAATATTTGATTCAACAAAGTCATCCTGAATAAAAATCTTGTAACACATGAAATGCTGGCTGTGTAAGGGGGAAGCAGAGGGATGCGATGGGAAGACACCCCTCTCCCTGCTGCAGGGTAGGAGGGAAGCCGTCTGGATTCTAAGCACATACTCCCCGCAGCTGGTCCAACCTGAGCTTCTGCGGCTTCTATCTCGCCAAGTCCCCAAACTACTTCCGGCCTTACCTTCTCTCAGCTTCTAAGCACAGTTTGACTACACAGCTTCCCCCTTGTCCTTGAACTACCTCTTCCCCTGGCTTCACACATGTCCTTCTCACTGCCATCTGCCAGGCATGGGTCTCTGTCCTCTACTCCATTTGTATTCACTGCCCACCAAGGGTTTCCTGTCACTTTCACCTCTTGGCCTATAGAAAATGCCAACCTGAAAACCAGGGCCACCCTGAGAGCCAAGAGGGGATCAGGGTCCACCCTACCTGTGACCTAGTACGAGGTAGTTTAGCTCTTTAGCTTATAAATAGGCAGACACATCTATGTCTCTCAACCCCAAGTACAGTTAGCAGCAGACAACACTGTACCTCTACCCACCGTATCTACACAGCACAGCTGCTTCCCTTCACCCCTGCTCCAGTCCAGAGAAAGGCTCAGCTATCCATCAGAGCTCCCCAGGGCCTTCCCTGACTCCACTGTACCCCTAAGGCTCTACGCACACAAGAGCCACAGGCTGGAAGAATCCCACAGTTCCTTGCCTTTTCTGTCCCAGCACTGCTGTGTCCTAGTTCAGCCTTTTTTCCTGCCTCATCCATCTCTCGGGCTACCATCGCCTACCCTGAGGGTAGAGTGAAGACCTCTCCCCACAGGCCTACCATCTTTTCAAGCTCACGCCACCTCTGAATCTTGATCACAGGGAACCAGGTGTCGGACTCAGGACACCATGGGCCTTTCTCACTTGCATGAGTCTACCATGTCATGGCTCCCCTCCTGACCTGACTCCAAGCTTTTCAGGGTCCTCCATGCCCATAGCAAGCACGTGGCATCCTTCTCTCTCCCTGTCCCCATCCCAGAGGCCACACTGTTCCTTTCTATCTCTCCTGAGCTAGGAGTGACCACAAGGATAGAGTTCTGGAAGCCTTGGTTTCTCCAACATCATCACAAGCAAGGTGTCCCACAAAGCTACAGTCCTCTGAGGCTGATGTATGAGTGAGGATAAAGCTGGTGTGCAAAGTCAGAAAGGCAGGAAATGCTCCGTCCCAACAACAGAACTGCTTCCCACCAGACCCCCGATGTGAGAAAGATGACACGCTGCTCCCGTGGTTTATGCCACTTGAAGTTGGTTCTTTTATCACACCTAAAAACCATGTTAATTGATGGCGTCACTTGTGTTGTAATTACCAGTTTACATCTAAGATTACTCAGACCCCATCTGAAACACTAGAATCCTCAGAGTAGGGCTTTGCACCCAATAAGCTCTCAGAGTCCTATGCAGACTCACATCGCCTTGAAGGTAACACATTTTTTTTTCCTCCTGGTATTGGGAATTGAACCCAGGACCTTTGCACTACATCCCCAGCCTTTTTAAAATTTTATTTTGAGACAGGGTCTCACTAAGTTGCTAAATTTTCCACATTGGGCTCAAACTTATGATCAGCCTGCCTCAGCTTCCCAGGGTGCCGAGATTACAGGCATGCCCCACCACTGCCCACATACAAGGCAACACTTTGACACAAGGCAGCCAGCCCTGGCTGAGGGCTCCACCCGATTGCGCTTCCCACCACCTCGGAGCAGGAATGAGCAAACTGGATGGTACTAGACTCTACCCTTAACACAGGTGTCCCTGGGTAATTCCATGCCTCGGTGTGCCTGTCAGCAGCACACACCCTCCCAGGATAAACTCACTGGATTCTGAGATGGTCGCCAGCTTAGAAAGGACTGAGCCTGGAATCCTGAGCTTCCTCAGCTCAGCATCTTCGCCATCGTCTCTGAGGAAGACAGGGCTGGCACTTTAACAGTCAGGTGTGGGACAGACCTGACCTCCACTTTCCTCCACTTGCAGCACTTTCCCACAAAACAACTTCCCAGGGAACAACTTACAGGGGCACCTATTTGAGAGATAAAATATTCATAGGTAAAATGTTACTGACTTTCCATCAGAGGGAAATTTTTCATAAAACATGGAAATAACATTTGAAGTCAATTCAGTTTACCATTAACATCTATCTATTATTAATTCCTTCCAAGCCCACTGTATCTTTCTTTCAGCGGAGAGGAAATTGGAATACAATCATCAGCTGAGCACAAGCTAATCGCTAGGTCAGAAGCAAGGTTGGGCATCATGAGGAGGAGCCTTCTGTGTTCAGCAATAAGAATTTGTTTCTTCCTTTTTTACTCAACCTGCCACCTGGCAATAAATCAACCTCAGAGTTAAGCACATACTGACATCGATGTGATGGGACTGCTATTTTCTATGTTTCCAAGCTTTCTAAAAATGATACATGTCTCCAAAAGACTATTTTTCAATCTGAGGAACATGTTTCCAACTTATTCAAATCCTACAAAGATGTTTAATTCTCAAGATCAAGATCATCTGCTTTGCCCCCCGCTGCTTGCCACACACCTGGGAGATTCCAGTCTGACTGCAGAGCATAGTTCTCACCTTGGATTCTCCTTTGGATAGAAAGCTGTCTCCTTTGCAAACCTTCACCTTCATCAGGAAAGTAAGAGTGCTGAAGTAAGAGTGTAGCCACTACCTCTCCTTTTTCATTCTTTGAGAAAAGATCCTGCTAACTTTCCCAGGCTGGCCTCAAACTTGCAATCTTCCCTTGCCTTAGTGTCCTGAGTAGCTGGGATTATAGGTCAGCACCATCACACCTGGCCCAGTGTTTACTCTGTAATCAGTGTCTTTTCCATTCACCCCAAAGCTCCAGGTTAGCAATGACTCAAAGCAAGGAGGTGGTGGGAGGGAGGAGCCCCAGTTGGGCCCTGATCTAGCCTGCCCGGAAAAAGAGACCATTGTTCAGAACGACCATTCAGGCAGGAGTGCCAACCCAAAACCAAAAGCTGGCAAAACACAGGAAGAACCACCATAATGCCAAATTCCTGCAAGTATTAATGGTCTCAAAATTCAGCTTTAAATAACTGGTCAACTTTCAAAAACATCAATTCTCCTCCTGGTGCTATCAATAGGAAAGAGGATCCAGCATGCTTGGTCCCTCATACTGGGGTCGCAGATGCCCATACCATATTTTCTAATGGAAATACGTACTTTAGCATAATGAGAGCCTGCTATGTGCCTCAGCAGCTGGGCTGGGCAAATACAGGAAGAAATCTTT
This sequence comes from Cuniculus paca, assembly GCA_004365215.1. Taxonomy (NCBI): domain Eukaryota; kingdom Metazoa; phylum Chordata; class Mammalia; order Rodentia; family Cuniculidae; genus Cuniculus; species Cuniculus paca. The sequence goes on from RJWT010001441.1 coordinate 4,095, forward strand.
GAGTTCACTCACTTGGTATGATGAACAGCAAGGTGTATACATTTGTGTTACAGTGGAAATAGATGAGTTTTACCCACATTATGTGCTGTTACATTTTTGTGCATTTATAATTCTTTAATTAAATGTTTTCTTTTGATTTTCCTTATAGAATTAGCCCAATTTAGTAAAATGTCACATGAGAATCCACTTTTACAACTTTGGGAGGATGTAGAAAGTGAATCACCAGGTGACTCAGCTACCAATGATGGCTTGGATCATGTAAGCCAAAGAAGTTAGCAATACATGACAGATGGAGATACGACAGATAGAGAAGTACAGAGTAGAGACCTTGATTCAGATGAGGAAGAAAACAGTAATGTAAGTAAATATTTCACTAGTCAGAATGCTACAAAATGGTCATCTATACCTAAATGATCCAATATTAGAACTAGGTCACGAAATGTCATTAGGTTCTTGCCAGGGGTGAAGTTATTGGATAGAATGCCAACAATATGATTCAATGTTGGAAGTTGTTTGTAACAGACAGTATGCTACAAGATGTTCTGAAATATGCTAATAATGAAATACATGGAAACATTCTATATGCATCAATAGTAATTAACTCAAAAATACATTTAGCATGACACTTCACTATCTGAACTAAAAGCTTTCATAGCAGGACTTTATCATTCTAATTATACTAATCAGAATCTAAAGGATTTATGGAGGAGTGACATATGTAGCATTGAAATTCTTAGAATAATGACCTTCAAGAGATTTGGTTTCCTTCAAAATTGCCTATTTTGCCTATTTGATGATAAAAAAAGACTTGCCAAGAAAGAAAAAAAAATCTGAAAATTTGGCTGCTCTTTGCTCATTTGTTGAAAGTTTTGTTTTGAACTGCCCAGCAATTTGTACACCATCCAACTACCCAACAACTGACAAACAACTTGCATCATTTCATGGTTGTTGAAGCTTTCGGCAATGTATGTCAAGTAAACCTTCCAAATATGGTATAAAAATATACGCCTTGAGCTGGGCATGGTGGTTCACATCTGTAATCCCAGCACTCGGGAGACTGAGGCAGGAGGATCACTGTGAATTCAAGGCCAGCCTGGGCTACAAAGTGAGTTGAAGGCCAGCCTGAACTGCACAGCAAAATCTTGTCTGGAAAAGATATACATATATACATATTTTATATATATATATATATATATATATATATATACACACACACACACACACACACACCCTGGTAGATGAGAAGATACTTGACATCTTGAATTTAGAAAATTATCCTAGAACTCAGTCATCAGGTCTTTCTTTTTGCAGTAATAAAGCATATGACTTTGTAAACAGACTTGTTGCACCTATTTCAAAAAGTAACCCACATGTCACAATTAGTTCATTAGCTATCCATTGATGTTACTTCTGCTGCTAAAACAAACAAACAAACAAAACAAGGTACCAGTTGACCAGCAGAGGAACTAAAATTAAGAACAAAGTGGAGATTCCTGAAAACAATGTTGCAAGTTCACTATAGAGAAATTTTTAGATTTCACAAAGAGGTAACATTGGCCTCCTAATATGGTGAAAAACAAAGTAGTATTGATACTGTCAACATTGCACCATGATGATAAGATTGACAGTGAAAGTGGGCATGGTAGTGCACACTTATAATCCTGGCATTTGGGAGGCTGAAGCAGGAGGTTCCTGTAAATTCAAGGCCTGAGTTACACAGTGAGTTCAAGGTTACATAGTGAGTTCAAGGCTACTATATAGTTACAGGAACAAACAAACAAGATTGATACTGAGTCCTCAACACAAATGAAGCCAAAAACGGGCACATTTTACAACAAAATGAAAGGTAAAGTAGATGTTGTTGATGAGTTATGCTCAAAACACAGCATGGGCCAATGGTTGTGTTTAACTCGATCCTAAACATGTCAGGCATAGTCTCATAGTTTACAAAGAAAACAAAATGCACAAAATACCACAGAGAAATTTTCTTAGAGGATGGGGGCTGGAATTGATAAATGATCAAATAGTGAGGTCAAGGCCAGCCTGAACAATAGTGAGTTTGAGGTCCTGTCTCAAAACAACAACAAAAAATTCAAATATTATCATGAACCAAATGAGCAGTTTAAAAATATGCTGTATAAGAGAGAAAGCAGGAGAGTCAAGTATCATGTAGTCAATGTCAGCTCTCCAGTACGCTGGGTCCCCAGGAGGCGTCATTCGAGTAAACACTCAACACCTTGTCATGCACCTTTTTGAGTGCATATTCAGGGCCTTGCATATCCAGAAAGTTCTCTTCCAGGCAGACATTGAACAGATGGGGCCAGAGGCTTGGGCCCACTTTTAGGCATCTCAAACCAGATATGAATGTGCTTTGCTTTACCACTGAAGACCTGTGAGCTTACAGCAGTGACAATCCACAATAGAATTTCATTAATGATTTTACTAGCATTTTACTATTTTCTAATTGGTAACTAATTACTAATAATTTTAAGCAATTTACTAATGACCACTTTGGATAAACAGCACAACATAAAGAAACTCAGCATAAGAGCATAAGGACCTGCTTCTAATGGGGAATAACCCTCCATCTTTTTCCATCTTTCCACAGCTAAAGACATTTAGTCAAACATTAATTTCTTTAATTTGCATGATAAACAATGAATGCAAAATATAAAATTCAGAATGCATACCCTCTCCTCCCTCACAGTCATTGCTAATCTCTGGTCTTTAAAGGCTGCGACTATTAAAGCTGATCATCTTGATAGAACCATGTGGATTGAGCCTCTTGTTTCTTCTCTGATTGAGTTGAATTTGCTCTTAATCTAGAAGTTATCCAGGGTAACCCATATTCTGGCCACTCCACTGGGCCAGACAGCAGAATTCTTACTGGGTGGGTTTGGAAAGAAACTGCTACAGCTCAGACTTTAGGGGTTTCCCCCAATACCCCCAGCTTGGTGCTATTGAGAGGTGGTAGGAGGCGGAGCCTAATGGGAAGTCTTAGGTTACTGGAGACACACCCTTGGGCAGGTGGTGGGTCCCCAGCTCCTTCCTCTCTAATTGGCTCCTGGTTATGAAGGGAATAGTCTTCCTCCACCATGCGCTCCCTGCCATGATATTCTGCCTCACCACAAGCCTAGAGCAAAAGGCCAATCTGTCATGGACTAGAACTTTCAAATCTATGAGCAAAAATAAACCTTTCCTCTTTGTAAGTTTATTATCTTAGATATTTTTGTAACAGTAATGGAAAGCTGACTAACACAGAAACCAAAATATTTCTCTAAAAAACATACATGATCTTTGAGCTGGAGACAATTAAATGCAGCAGAGTTCTCTTTTTGCTTCACCTAAAACCAAACTAGAGATTCATAGAGGCAAAATGTCTTTCTAACACAACCAACCATGGTGGCACTTGGAAGGCTGAAGCAGGAGGATCATTGTATGTTTGAGGCCAACCCAAGCTACATAGTGAGTTCAAGGCCAACTTGAACTACACAGTGAGACCTTGCCTCAAAAAAAAAAGTAAAAAATTAAAAAACAAACGAACAAAAAACCCAGGTCTTTCTATCTTCCTCCTGCCCTTCTTGCCTAATGACTAGATACGAATTCTTTTACAGTGCTTGCTCGTCAGCTCAGTGATGGGAAAAAGTCTCCAAGCAGACTTTTTCCATAAATTTACCTTTCCACAGATTTCTGGACTTCACAGCCTGGGACATCTTTGTTTTAGTCCTGTCACTTCCCTAAAATGCATTGTTCTTTGCTAAACTACTACTTAAGGTGAGTCTCTAAGCCACAGCATGGAGTGACTTCTCCTGTGAGATGTGCACTGTGCACTCAATAAACTGTCTTTTCTCCTCTTAACTTGTCTCTTGTTATAGGAATCTGTTCCAGCTACCACCTTATGATGTTTGGGGAAAATTACATATTGTTCACCTTTATTCTGGAGACTCGGGTGGGACTTTCTGAAATATTCCACTTGTTCTGAGATCTACAGTGCCTACAGAAGCCAGTGTAGTTCCAGTGCAGACATCCTCCTAGGCCTATTTACCTGCCACCCTCACTGCCTGTGACGGCTCTATCTTAATCATGCATGTGGCTGGCTTACTTACTAACTGGAAATTTTGATACAAATGCCAGGTACTCAGAGAAGCTCACTTATATCACCTTATGTGAAATACCTACACTTCCCTCAATGTAAACCTTGTATCACCCTTCATTACTTTATATTTCTTTAAGCACTTACTTTATAAAACATTGCTTTTTTTTTTAAATTTTACCTACTTCAAATGATTATGATCATTCCTTCCTTTTAGAATGTATATTCTATGGTAAGAATTTTAGTCTATATTGTTTCTCATGCTTTTCAGACCCTAAAAACATGCCTGGCACACAGCAGTGCCAAAGGGTACTTTATGCAAGTACAAATGAATAAACAAAATGAGATAACAAATGGATGAGTTTTACTTGGCAAAATCAAATCTTACCACTTTGATTAAATATATACATAGATGCCTCACTAACATGTTATTCACTGGTCATATGTAAAGTATCCCAACATCAAATCAAAAATAAACAGTTGAGATATCCTCCTGCCTTTAACCTTTCATTTTTATTTAACCATTCAAAAGCATGAAAAGCAACAAAAGTCTGATGGCCTCAGGGACAGACTCCATGTTTCCTTTGGACAAAGGTGATGACTGTTATTTATTCCTGTATTTCACGCCATGCTGAGTCCAGCTCACAGTGGGAAATCACAGTGGGAATGAACACTAAATATGGCTTTTGTTTTATACTCCAACATCATTCCTTAGCCAGGTGTGGTGGTAAACACCTGTAATCCCAATTCTCGGGAGACTGAGGCAGGGGAACGCAGCAAGTTCAAGGCCAGCCTGAACTACACAGAGAGACTGTCACAAAAAAAAAAAAAAACCCAACATCATTTCTTACTGAGCTGTGTTGGGGTGAAGGTGCCCTTATCCTTCAGCAGGACACACTGGCAAACTGAGTAACTCAACCAGGTACCTGGCTGCTCCTAAGAGGTGATCCTGGCTTCCTTCTGCCTTTCACTGTAGGACTCTAAGGAAGTGCAGCACATGGTCTCGTGATGGGCTTCTCCCTAGCAATTATCACCTAGAATCTGCTATTTCCTGGAGCCTGGTAAATACCTCCTACAGTCACTATGTGCATGGACCCTTAGAGAGACAGCAGTCTCACACTTCCTGCTTCTACTTCACACGCTGCCATGTGTTAGTTCGCTTCTTGCCACTCTGACAAATACCTGAAATCATCCACTTACAGAGAAGAAAGATTTATTTGGGCTCACAGTTTTGGAGGTGTGAGTCCCTGGTCATTGGCCCTGCTGCAGCGCATCATAGCGGGAACGTGTGGCAGAGCAAACTGCTCATCTCATGGCTGGGAAGTAAAAGAGTAGAAGAGACCAGGCAAGGTACCCCCTCAAGGGTACTCCACCAGCAACCTGAAGCCCTCCTGCTAGGCCCATCACCCCCAACAACACTACACTGGGAGCCAAGTCTTCAACACACAGGCCTTAAAAGATGTTTCAGATGAAACCACAGCAGCCGCCAAGCTTTGCTGACTCGAAAGTGTTCAGCCTGTTGGAGCTTGTGGATTTGAGTCCTGATACGGCTGCTGCCAACTGCTTCACATGAACAGAAACATTTATACTTTCTAGCCTCGTTTCACAGGTGCCAAGCAGGGATAACGAAGGTCTGCCCTGTTATCCATGTCAGCTATCCAAGGAAGTAATGTTAGTTTGAAAACCTGAAAAGCCACGCCCAAATGTAAATACTCTTACTGTGTGTCTGTTTCTTCTTGTTCTCTTATTTTATTCACTGTCATTACCAAGCACCTGTCTTCACAATACCTTGCACAGTTAATGATTAATGAATGAATGGACCAACTACTTCTCTGTGAGTCTAGAAGTACACTAACTGCCTGCTTCTTATGCCAAAGACTAGAATGGTTTTCCTCTGGCTCTAACCATATAGCACTTCCTTCTTAAATCATGTGTATTTCCTATCACCTCCTTTAAAATCTCCATCCCCAAACAGAAACAAAACACACGGTAGAACTTTAATTTATTTGTTTGCTTGTTTGTTTGTGTTTTTGAAACAAATAAGCAGTTCAGGCTGGTCTTGAGCTCACTTTGTAGCCCAGGCTGGTCTTGAACTCGCAGTAATCCTCCCGCGTCAGCCTCTCAAGTGCTGGGATTACAGGTGTGTACCACCATGCCCCGTTTTTGTTTTCGTTTTTGTTTTTTTTGAAACAGGGTCACACTTTGTACTCTAGGCTGGCCTTGAACTTACTATGTAGCCCAAGCTTGCCTCAAACTCATGGCAATCCTCCTGCCTCAGCCTCCCAAGTGCTGGAATTACAGGCGTGCACCAACACACCTGGCTGATGTAGAATTTTAGACATTAGAAACTACCAAAACTTGGCTCCTCTGATTGTGTCTAAATATTAAGTAAGCTTACTACACTATGTAATAATATGTAAGTAAGTAATATTTTTCAAGTTTAGTTGAGACTTTAGTCAAATTAGTACCATAATTTTATTCTTCAACAGAGAACTGGAGTACAAATTCTATCTTACAGAACTGACACTTCAAGGACTCTAATAAAATCAAATATTCTTAGATTCAAGAATATTTCTTGAATCCCTAAGGAAAACAGGCATTTTTATTGGGCTATTGACATTTCCCAGTGATGTTACGCTAATCAGGTTTATGTGGATGTGCTGACCTACATGGAAAGACCCTGGGGAAGAACCACACATCATACACTCCATGGACTTTCTTCTAAAAATGCTAATGCATATATATATTTTTACATATTCTATTTCATTCCTGTCAGAAGGAGGAAAACATCAAGGTTGTCTCCTGGGAAATTGGGTTCCTAAGGGTCATAGAGGAACCAGGTACCACCTGGGGCTTCATTTCCACCCACCCCCCAGGACCTCATTGCTATCTCTGGATATTCACTCACCAGTCATCAATACAATGTCCATGGAAATGTCACACAGGACCACACAAAGAGTTCGCCAAGCCACTTTCAAAGAGGTCCCTCTATGGAAGGCCTCACAGGAAGCCCTAGCAGACAGCCCCAAGCAGCCCCAAGACTCAAGACTTGGGAGACAGCTTCAGACCATAGCAAAGGTTTTTAAAAGAGACAATGGCTTAAGCCATGGGAAACTCCCAAAACTAAGTGCTGACAGCTATGAACAAACCTAGCAAGGAAGAAAAACTGGATGGGGAAAAAAATCAAAGTTGTGGTGTGGACTCCTGAAAAGAGGTACAAAGCCCACCGTAATCCCTAAGAATGACTGCGGCCTGCAAAACCAGGGCACAGACAGCAGAAGCTCCCGTAGATATGGATGACAAAGACTCAACCTGGAAGCCACAGTGACTCCCATTGCTGTAGTCCACTGACAGCTGTGGGCTCTGAGGCCAACCTCTCACTGTCTGCAGACAGCTCACTTCCTTCTGGGTGTCTGTACTGAGCAGACATTCGTGTCCTGAACATTCCTCTTCCCTTGAGCCACACCACCCAACCACACTGTGCACTATCTCCGTAACGCTCCCTGGTCGCTTCCACCCATGTTACCACCCTCTAGGTCCTGCTGATGTTGCCGGGCACCCCACCAACTCCTCGGTGAGGTCTCTCACCTTCTTCTGCAGTTCTCTAAGGGTCTCACATTTTCCTAAGTCTCTCCAGCTGCCTTTCGGCTTTCTGATCACCCCACGTAGCACTGTCTCATGCACCCCCTCACACGGGTAACTGAGCAGGGCCACATTAGAGACAGTCCAAAGAACAAGATCAGAGAATGCTGGGGCTGGAGAGAACATAACTCGGCTCCTGCTTGCTCTGGATTGAGCTATGAGAGAGGCTCACAAGTAACTGCCTGAAGAGAACATAGGCCCTGATCTCCAGCTCAATGCTGACTCACTGGCTGTAGTAACATTCACTTACTTAGTCTATGTAAAGTCATTATTATGGTTTTGATCTAGAATGTCCTTCAAAAGTCTCATGTTCAGAAGTGGGCTTTTTTGAAAGTGACTGGATCATGGGGTGGTACTCATCCATGGACTCATCCATCAGTGAGTTCCTAGCTAGAATTGCTGTTAGCTGGGGCCAGGTGCAAGGAAGCAGGTCACTAGGGCTGTGCCTTTGGCAGGTATCTTTCTCCCCGGTTTCTCCCTTCTCTCCCTGCTTCCTGGTTGTCATGTGGTGAGCAGCTTGCCTCTGTCATGCTCTTCCACCATGATGTCCCTGCCTTGAAGCCAGCCAACCATGGACTAAATGCCTTGAACCACTAGCCAAATTAAACCACTCTTCCTTTAATTTGAGGGCATCAGATAACTTTGTCCTAGCAACAGAAAAGTGACTAACAATAGTTACTCACCACAGTTGAGCAGAAATGTTTTCCCTAGAAATAATCTATGAACCTCACTCTTCATGACATCAACCTGGACTGTTTTTTATTAGTACATGTTTTTGTAGTACATAATGATCACACTTATCGTGAGCAGTTAGTTACATACACATGTTACTTCTTTTTACTTCCCCGTCCCTTTCAGATTGACCTCACTCATGACCATGTGATTTAACACCATACTTCTCGGAGTGAGTGACAGCAAGGAGGGAGCACTGTCTGAGGGGTGATGGCCCTTGGCTAGGGACAGGAGAGATGGCAGAAACTACAGACACATGCCCAACCACCACTGGTCTAGACCACTCAGCCTGGGCACAGTGAGACACGAGTAACAACATACAAAATCCTCACTCCCAGAGGCAAAGAAAGAAGTCTTGGTACACAAGTCCAATGTGTCCGCTTAGCCTCTCTCAAGTCCCTGCTACAAGTGACAGGCATCCGGCCAGAGCACTAGCATGGGATCAGGTTCCTGTCCACACACTCTGTCCTGAAATTTGCTCTCTTCTCTTCCTCCCTTCTTTGTTGTGAAATGTTCGTTGTTTACTCTTTTCCTGTCTTTGCTGGCTTGGTTTCTAAGCATCAGTTGCTTTGCAGTGGCAGGTGACAGCTCACTCACTCACACAGTGGCCTCTTTCCCTTGCCTTGGGGGGTGGTACCACCTCCCCATCCACAGCCCACAGCAAGACGCATCTGCTGGACCTGTACCAGGCTGTGTTCCTGGCCAGCGTGTCAGGCCCTGATGGTTACGGGGAGACTCCTTGGTCGGCCCCTCTGCCTCTGCACTGCTGTGGAAGCTGTTTTGGAGCAGCCTCCCTGGCTTCTTTAATTAACTCAATCCGCCCAACCACACGCTTTAAATAATTGAGTGCCTTGGTAACCAGTGCTCAAGCACTTGAAGAACTGCAGTTGCAAGTACATTCTAGCCTTTTAATTCTAGTTAAAAACATTCCACTCTCCCTCTTACAGCTCACAAGCTGAGGTTACACCAAAACCTGTATTTGAGAAAAAGAAAGAAGATGCTTAGGTCATCAACATGGGAGGGAGTCAAAGGGGATCAGTTCACACTATCAACCAGCAAACTGAAAAGCAAAAAGAAAAGAAAGGTCAACGTTCACAGGTGGCTTCCTGTGAGTCACATGATGATTCCCATCTATTACAGTCTGAAAATCGTAAATATGTTAGCTGAAAGCTGATATGCTGTTAAAGTTTGGATTGCCTACAGAAAAAAAAATTTATGTCTTTTTAACACAGAAACCACCTAGATTCACTTCAAGCTAACTTTAGTCATATTAGCTATTGCTCAAAACTGTGCTAAAGATACTTATTTTTTGTTGTTCTTTGATCAAATGCCAAAAAGACTACAGTTAAAGTTATAAAATACAAAACAAATACTTCTGTTCTTTCTGTTTTCTTTTCAACCATCTGCCCTCCCAGATCCACTGCACTCTGCTCAGCTCCCACCACAATGACTTTCTGGCTGTGCTGCCAATTCGGACTGCTCCTCTAGGCCAAGTCTCCTCAGGTGACCGTCCAGTGTGCTCCCACCCCATGAAGCATGTATGTGCCATTCTCAGGAAGCCCGGGGAGTCATTCTGCTGGCAGGCTGCAATCCTAGGGGCCACATGGCCAAGGGCCCCGCACCCCAGCACCTGTCCCCTGGGATTGTCTGCACACAGACCACACATAATGTACTGGGTGCTCTGCCTGCTCTCCTCATGACTGTGCCTCCCCCACAACCCAGCACGCTGCCACATCCAGGGGACAGGTGTCATCTCTTTCACACATTGTGATATCCCCAAGTGCTCAAGTGCTAAGTGCTCTAAGTGGGAACAGGGGAAGGAACCTGCTCAGCTCTTCAGATGGCAGGGCCCTGCACAGCGCATGGAGCACATGTCACTGTTTCCTATGAACAACTTCTTCAAGTCTTCAGCAATTTGGGCCTCTGTTTTCTCGGCAAGTCAATCAAGTGATAAAGTAACATCTTTAGGACCATCTTCATTTTACAAAAAAAGAGGCAGACGGATGAGGGAAGAAATGTTCTTGGGCTGCCCTTCTGAGCATCCACTGGGTGCCAACTATGCTAAGTGAGGCTGATGGGTCACCATCCAACAGGACAGTCCTCTGGGGGGTCAGATATGACAGTAAGGAGCTTCACTAAGAGGTGAGAAGCACTTAATAGCAGGCTGGACTATTTTCACATTCCATAGCAAGAAAGGTGTTACAGGCAACAGCAGGCAAAGGCTAAATGCTTGGAAGGATGAGCGGGAAGTGGGGAGGGGCCTGGAGGATGAAACTGGGTAGAATCAGCATCTAAGCAGGCCTGGGTACTGTCTGCACTTAGCTTAGTCTGTCCTTGGGGAGCCTCCAAGGAGAGAATGCGTCACTCTGCATTTCTCCTAACACCCTCCCCTCTCACATGTATTTGTACTAACAATCCCCTTCAGACTACACTGCAGACCCAACAGTGAAATCAGACCCTGAATCAACCTCAAGAGGCTTCAACAATGAAAAGAGCAGGCGAAGGCACTGACTTGGGTAAGTAGCTGAGCTTGGGTTACGAGCCCACCAAAGCATTAACATGGGCAGAGTGTCACAGCTGGAGCCTCCAGTCCTTATTTCCACTGTGCACACAGACCGTCAGAGACCACTGCTGTGTTTTGTTTTTCTCTCCCCTGAATCTACCACTATGCTGTGAACCTGCAGCATCTGGTCCGAGAGTCCTGTGGGAGTCTTCCTCCTAAAGGCTTTTCTGATAGTAATGACTCACCTACAGAGCCTTCAAGGGCAGGCTCTTATGAATGAGCAAGTCAACCCCTCTTGGAACAGCTAATGGAGAAAGGGATCAAGCAGACAGCAGCAAATTAAAAAAATTACTGCTGATGTCTAGCATAAAGCAATTAATCTCATCAATATAATAATTGAGTTTATTTTGCAAATTAAAGAATGAATTATGACCATCACTAGAAAATAAAAGAAGCTTGTCGGTCTGACTCAGGGTCAGGAAGGAAAACATAGAGTCCTTTCTGGAACACAGACCCCCACATCTCAGGATGTGGGGGTCACTTCCTTCCTTCCTTCTTACCTCAGGTCAGGGCCAGAGTCTTGAAAGCGCTTCTGAAAGAGGCCATCAACTTTAAGGACTATGCAAAGACCCAGGGTCCAACCAGAATGGACAAAGAAAGAACCAAACTGAGTCCAAGACAGGGAAGGGTCATGAGAGCCAAGAAAACACCACAAAAGATGCAAGCTTCCTACTACAGAGGCGACTTTATCTCCTCACTTCAGAACAGGCGATGTGAGTACGGCACAGCTCAGGGAGAAGTTCGGCATGTTGGCTCCACAGATTTGGCTCTATCTGGCACCAATGGGTGTCTCTTGAGAATAAAACCCAGCACAGTGAGACTATGATTGTGCCACAGACGGTCCTCAGTGTAGATGGCGCATCAGTCCCTTAACCCAGTCTTGCAGTAAGTCAGGGCCTTTGGAACTGCACAAACTTAGACCTTACATAGCTGTTCCTCTCTGTGGACCACAGAACTTGCCCACACACATCAGGGCAGAGACAAAAAATGATTTGCCCCTCATAGTTACCATTCCATGGCACAAGGGAAGATTCTATCCTCAATGAAATTTATACTTACGCTATGAAAAGGAGACAGTTTGTTTCCAAGTGTTGCCATCAATAATATCAATAGAGTGTTCCAGTGTTGTAAAACAGGGGAGAACAGAAAGTGTGTGGTTTAGGGGGAAAACCAAAATTCTTCAAAATATTGAAAAACTGGTGTATACATAGGCATGGAGGGGTCAAATATGCAAACACTAAATCTCTGCTGTCCTTACCCATAACCAGGTGCAAATGCTTCTATTAAAAAAGAAAAGAAAAAGTGCTTCTATAATCAATTCTTCTGCCTTACCACAGTATTGTTTTTTTGTTTTGTTTTTGTTTTGTTTTTTGTTTTGTTATTTGTGGCACTGGGGATCGAACTCACGACCTCGTACTTGCCAGGCAGGCACTTACGCCACTGAGCTAAATCTCAAGCCCACCACAGTATAGTTAATGATTCAAAAAAATAAATAATTATATTAGGTTCTGTCCTATTCAGGCTCAGTGCATGGGATATTTTGTTGCAACAGTAAAACACTAAAAACTTCTGTCTTTTTTTTTTTTTTTTGCTACCAGGAATCGAACTCAAGTGCTGTGCAGCTGTTATAATCCTGGCCCAAAATTCTTTTTCTTATGCTCTAATATCTGTCTTTTTGCCTCATGCCACTAAAAAAGATACCGAGTTATCTCTTGCTTCTTTTGCTAGAGCTGCCATAACAAAATACCACAAACTAGGTAACTCCAGCAACAGAAATTTGTATTCTCACAGTTCTGGAGGCTGGAGATTTAAGATCAAGGTGTTGACAGTTTAGTTTTTTCTGAGGCCTCTCTCTAACCTGAAGGTGACCACCTTCGTGTGTTGGTTGGGTGGTCCTGAGGATTGAACTCAGAGCTTTCACACTGAACTACATCTCTAGTCCTTTCTATTTTTAAATTTTTTTTGAGACATATTCTTCCTAAATTGCCCAGATGGGACTCGAATTTGCAATTCTTTTCCTCAGCCTCCCAACTGAATCTCCTCTTTAAAATCCTTTTCTCCAAATACAGTCATAGCCCAAGGTACTGAGATTAGGACTTCAATATATGAACTTCTGAAAGACAGAATTCAACTCATCACAACCTTCTACACCCAGGTACTCCATAAAGCTCAGACCTTAGGTCAGGTGCACTGGAGTCAGGTCAAGGCAACGTCATTCCTAGCTCCTTGACAAGCAAAGAAGCCACCCAGCCTGGCCTGCTTCCGCCTGTGAGCAAGGATGGGTGTGGCTGCACTTCATCTGCTGCTTACATACACAGACAATGGTGTGAGTGCAAACAGCCTGCGCATGAAAAGGGTTCAGGACACATGCTTTTAACTGTCATTTTAGTGCATGCCTATAATCGCAGCACTCTGGAAGACTGAGGCCGGAGGGTTATACATTCAAGTCTAGCCTGAGCAATTTAGCAACTTAGCAAGACCAGGCCTCAAAATAACTCGAAGAAGGGCTGGGGATGTAGCTCAGCGTGAAGGCCAGGGTTTACCACCATACCACACACACAAAAAACAACGGTATCATTTTAATTTTGTGGTTTTCCAGATACCAGTCTTTTCACTACTTGTGATGGGTTTGCCAATAGCAGTGTCATTAGACTGCTGAAGGCTCAAAAATCAAGTAATTCAATTTATGGAAGTCTATGTAAATGCTCAGAATGGAGACCAAAGGCCTGGGAAGAAAGTACACAAGCTTCGGCATGAGCTGTCTTCTTGCCTACATCAACTCTGCTGATTTCTTATTGCTGTTATTTCTACTTCAAATATAATGGCTATTGTACATTAGAGAAAAGGGAATCCCAGGGCTATGTGTGGTGGCGCATGCCTGTAATCCCAGCACTTGGGAGGCAGAGGCAGGAGGATCACTGCAAGTTCAAGGCCGGCCTTGGCTACAGAGTGAGTTCAAGGCCAGCCTGAACTGCATAGAGAAACTGTGTCAAAAAGACAAAAAAAAAAAAAAAAAAAAAAGAAAAACAAAAGGGAATCCCAGTGTGAACAGCTTTCTCACTTCAAAAATAAAGAGTGGTATCATAGAATTGCCTGAAAATTAGTGACATCCTGTAAAATCCCCCCAGTTATTGGAAGCGGTTGGTGGCTGTGCCAGGAATTCCAATGTGGTACCCCCATAAGCAATGATACAAGGAGATCTTAAGAGGCCGAATTGTCTCACAGAAAGTTTGTTGAAGGAACAAGGACACGAGGGACTATACCCAGTGTTCATCCTGAGCATTGTTCTAAAGCAGGCCTCACCATACTTCAGAAATAAATATTTTCAATTTTGTGTCTGATTAGTCTCCATCGCTACTACTGTATTCAACTCTGGCACTGTAGTCACATAGCAGCTGGAAGTAACACATGGATGAATAGGCGTGGCTTTAGGCCAAAAAACTTCTTGTGGACCATAAAATTTGATTGTCAGGAAACAGGATTCCCCCCCAATCATTTGAAAATATAAAAACAATTTGTAGTTTAGGTCATACAAGAATAGGTAGGTGGGGGCCAGATCAAGCCCAGCCACTGATGCTTGCTCTATTCTAAAAGTTCCATAAATACATGTTGATGGTAATAGCACCTTTCTCTTCTTCACAACTATTTCAAAGTTACAGATCAATCCAGCACACCCATATTACCTTTCCCACCTTCTCTTTTTGAAAAAACTACCAATGCTTCAGTAGCTCCTGATTAGACTAAATCAAAGACCACTACAAACAAACCCCAACAAGTTCCCGTAAATAAGAGTTTTGATACATCTCTCTGAAAACCGGAATAAGGCAGCACCCTGAAGAAAGGCACCAAGGCTGTAAATGATGCAAACACAGGAAGCTGGAAGCTGCCTATAGATTCCACATTTACAAAGCAGCAAAGTGCGGCTCTAGCTTATGTATCTCATATAAATACAAAAACTGCCTTTTACCAAACCTCCATGACAATGCTATGGCCTTGCTTGGGAGTATGAAGAAGAAAGCAAACTCAGGAAACCTCACAGTGGTACTTAAGAATGAATGACTTGGCTCAAAGTTGTAGACAGCTCCTAAAGACAACATCAGTAAAATTACCTCTTATTCCCCAAGTGTTACTTAGTCCTTGGTTGGGGGAAGCCACAGTATAAAAGTTCTATGGGAACTACCATGTTCTCCTTTTATGGTTGTACCTTCTTTCCCTCTGTTAACTCTTTTTCCATTCTCACATGATTCCCATATGAAGGTCCCTATGTCTTTCTCAAATCAAGGGTGATGGAGCTCAGGACAGGCCACTGCAAAATATGACACCATGACATTTAAGAACACAACAGAAGCAGAAAAGCCTTTCTTATTCCCACTTCTCACTGCTCTTCCCTGAAAGAGGCCATGCTTTGTTCTCTGACCTTCCTTCAAGGAACCCATGTCATACCCAGAGGAAAGGAAAGTCCTCATCCATTGCTGAAGGCTCCTGTGTCACATAAAACTCATATTAAATAAATGAGTCTGCTTTTCTTTTGTCAACCTGTCTTTTATTGTTGGTGACTCAGCCATAAGCCCTGTATTGGGGGAGACAAAAAAAAAACCCTACTCTCCTATAAATGGAAGTAAAAGAGATGTTTAATTGTTTGTTAGAAAGAATTTGGAGTCCTTGGCAAGTAGAAAATGAAGAGAACATTCCTGCATCAAGCCAACCTAAGGTTTCTTCCAAAAAAACCATGAAGACTACCCAGTTCCTTCCAGAAACAGAAACTTGGGCTTTTTAGACTAAAAAGAGTCTGACACAGCGCTGGAGATTTAGCTCAGTGGCAAAGCCTCTGCCTGGCAATCACAAGGTCATGAGTTCGATCCTTGGCATCAAAAAAGGAGTCTGACACAAATGCATTCATAAACCTGTATTATAATTATGACTGTCAAGAACAGCATTTTTGTGATGCCCACCGTTAGTGTTCCAGCCAGACAAACTTCAAGTGATTGCACAAATTAACTGGCTGCCAATTAACTCAGTGATTGCAGTCAACACAGCTAGAAAAGTTAAAAAGGACACATGACTAGTATCTACCTGAAAGAGGAGCAACTCTGATTAGAGTTGTCCAATATTCGTCCAGAAAATATTTTCCTAGGAATGAACTATCCCAGCTTTAATGTACAAACTGTCCACCCTTCTGCCACAAAACCAGTTTTGAAGCCACAAGGGATATCAAATGTGCCTGATAATCGCTCAGTGCAATACCAACAGAGGAGTCCCTTTGACTCAGAATGGTTTTATTCATAACAGGAGTTCATTGATCTGCTAGTTTTACAAACCAAGAAGCACCTTTTCATTAGCCTTATCCCTAAGTGCCCCTTGCACTGATTTCCTAAATGCACCCTTGTTTTGCATGAATCCAGACTTTCTTAGGAATTAGGAACTACAATGCAATCTGAATACCAATAATAAAACGTCTATCCCTACCCCCCCTTTAAAAGGAACTACAATCTTTCCTAATTAAGGGGGGAGCCCTCAAATCTTGGATAAACTAACTTGACATTTTATTAAGCACATATGATATTGAGAGTAAACCCCACCTAGAAAGAGCAAACATGTTCTTTTCCTCAAAACACTTCTCATTCCTGTCTTGACTTTTAAGCACCAATCGTGAGAGCAATCATCATTCCCCAAAACGTTTACCCAAATCCGTGACCCAACTGTAGCCCTGTGAAAATGCTTCTGTGAAGAATGAATGATCCTCCCTTTAGCACAAACATAATCGGAAAAGAAAAGCAAGATGACAGCTGGCTAATCAGAACAGAACTAGATAAAGACAATGGAGGCAGTACTTGCTTAAATAAAAACTAGCGTAACGCTAGCAAGGGAGTAGACATTCTCCTGAAAGTGAGATAACAGGTTTGTCTTGTTTCGGGCTACATTTAACACAGTTTTTTAAAGATCAAAATACAGGCCAGAATTCTCGTTCTGTTTATTTCAGGATAAACTTACATCAGTTTAGTAATCCACCCCAGCCTTTTGTGTGAGTAGCCATTAGCCATTATGGAATAACTGCCAGAGCAATCAAGTGGATGGATATAGCTCAAGGAGATTACGAACAAATAATGCCTGGGAGGTGCAGAGGGTGTGGGGAAGAAGAAAAGAGTCACACGGGTGAGGCTGATTCACCTGTGTTGTTGGGGGAGCCGGTTACAAAGTGTTCCTGGCAGGGAAATCACACGACCCAGATTCCCAGACTTCACTGCTAACTAGAAGTGTGTGACCTTGTGCAAGCCAAAATGGATTGTTGCAAAGACTGGGGTCTCCTGAATAAAAGAAAGGGACTGTGTTGAACGACCTTTGAGATTTCTTTTCCAGTGTCTGAACACCTGTTAACCTCTCTACCCAAGCCTGTGCATCTAAATTAGACATGGGTGGGAAAATTCGGTCTTTTTTATCTAATCCACCGCGGTGTGAGCAGCCGAATGGATCTGGTTTGCTCGCTCCTGCGGGCGCCAGTTTCCGAGCGTCCTGCGTGCGGGAGGTAACACTCCGAAGTTGACCGCTAGCCGTGCCTACCTAAAGTTGAAATACAGTAACTGCTGAATCAACGTGCCCCATTTTGACGGATCGTAGGCATTTGGATGCTGCTCTCACCCCTCCTCCTACGTTGAAGAGAAGCCTGATCGTTCTGCGGGCTCAAAGGTCACAGAGTCATGTCACTGAGCTAGCTGCCCCCAAACCGCCTTCGAAGTACAAAAGAGCTGAAATATCTATGCGAGCGTAAAGACACGGTCTGCAAGGTGACCCGTGAAGGTGTCACTACTAGATTCTGCGGCTTGGCCCGCTAGGCTGGGTCAGGAGGAAAGTGAGCGCACCCGGAGCCCCGGGTAGTTCCATCACCCCGCGGCCGGTCAGACCGCTACCGATTCACCGGACGGCCTGGCTTGGGGTGCCCCGAATAAGGA
>RJWT010001441.1:22171-48460 GCA_004365215.1 Cuniculus paca
GGGCACAGGGCGTCGCGCGGACACAGTGACCGGGTGCAGACCGGCGGTACCTGTGGTGGACAGCACGGTGCTGGCGAAGAAGAGCGCCGAGGTGAAGTCCCAGTTCCAGTTGCCCGAGGCGTTGCTGAGCACCGACACGCCGTAGTTGCTGGCCTCCAGCACCCGGCCCAGGAACTGCTCGAGCTGCGGCTCCGACAGGCACTCGTGGTCCTCCAGGAAGCGCCGCTTCAGCTTGCGCAGCTCCTGGCGCAGCAGGTCCTCGTAGGGCAGCTCCACGGACGAGAAGACCACGGCGCCGAAGACCAGGTAGAGCAGGTAGCCGAGCACCAGCAGGCCGAAGCACCAGGCCGAGCGGTGCCGCTCCACCAGGCGCACGCACGAGCTGCCGGCCAGGGACTGCAGCATCTTCCCCGCCACCGCCGCGAGGGCCCGGGCCCGCGCCGCACACCGGCCGAGCGCGATTGGCCCGCGCCGCGCCGCCTTTCTGCTGTCTTTTCCCGTTTCCTCGCAGTCTGAAATCCCAGATGATGTGGCGGTGACGTGGTCGCCGGCTCAGGTAACCGAGGGCCGGCGGAGACCGCGCGCAAACTTGGCGGGGCGCGCAGGGGCTGGGCTGGGCTGGGCGGACCGCGACGCCCCCGCCCGCGGCGCTTCCTCCCGGCTCCCTACCCCGCCGGGCGGCCCGGGCGCGCGCGTGTGGGTCCCTGTGCGCGCGCGCGTGTGCGGCTGCCGCGCGCTGGCCGGCCCGGCCCCCGCGGCCTTACTGCTGCTCCCCACCTATTTCCTGAGCGCCTGCTTCTGCCGGGGATCGCAGTGACGCTACCAGAACCTCAGGCGTGGAAGGCACCTTGAAGTTTCCTCTCCCCACCCTCTCCAGAGGACGTGATGCCGCGGAGAGTTTTAGAGAGGCTCTGTTTCTGACTGCCGGTTGTTTTTCTTTGTTTTTTAAACGTGACCTCAGGTTTTACGACAAAGTGCCAACAGGCCGAATCCCAGAAGAAACAGCTTTCCTGTGGACTCCTTTGGAAAGGTCAAGGAGGATAGGGTCCCCAGCCACCTAGTGTGGACAAGAGTGAAAATTAGCGCGCGGTTTCTGGAAAGCAGCGTGGCCCGTTGTCTTTCAAGAATCTTGAAAGGAGAAACGTCAGTATTTAGAGTAAGGGGATCAGGGAGAAGGAGAAAAGAGGGTAATGAAGCGGATCTGATGGAAGTATATATGCATGTGTAAAAATGCCACAGTGAATCTCATTCCGTATAATTAATATGCGTTAATAAAAACATATGTGCCTGACTCAGTGATTTCTCCTAAGGAGAAAATATTGAGAGATGAAGAATAATGCACAAGGCTGCATACGTGTCTATCATATGCATACTTATATACATATGTATATAAAATAATCAGGAACATCCTAAATGTTCCAAAATAGTGGAATGGCTAATAAGTCATGGTATCTCAACATCTTGGGTGGCCCATAGCCTTTAAAATTGTGTTTGAAGACATAAGCAAGACTGCATAGATTCCCAAGTACGTAAAATACTTGTATTTTGTGTTGTAAAACAGAACCGTAAGTGCATAAGAGATTGACTGCATGGAAATAAAACCAGCCCCAGCAGTAGACCGTGGGGGATAGTAGAGTATATAGGTGACTTTCATTTCTTCTATGTTTTTGTATTTCTCAAATTTTCTACTATAAACAAATGTAATCGTATTTTGAAATGCATTAAAAATATAATTGAGTTGTACAGTTTTTTAGAACAATAGCTTGGGGAACATCTGCCTACATATTGAAGTCTGAAAAAGCATATTTTTTATTTTCATAAAATGCTCATAAAAATGTCTAGCACGCACAGTGCCCACTACCCCCAGTTCTGGGGATAGAACCAAGGGTCTTCTAAATGCTAGGCAAGTGCTATTACATTCCCAGCCTCTTTTTCACCCACTTTAAGACAGAGTCTCCCTAAATTATCCAGGCTGGCCTTCAACTTGCAGCACTGCTGCTTCAACCTCCACAGTTCCTCAGATCATCAGTGGTTTTTAAATTTCAGCAAATAATTTCACTTCTTACCTTACTCAGAAGACAACCATCCCTCTACCTTATCTCTCTGTGATATGGAATATACTGTGTGGCTAAGCTGGCTGGGGACCTGGCGGGACCTGTCAATTACAAGATCCCAGGGCAACACAGGGACCCCATATGTAGAACTTCCCGGGAGCTCCCGCAAGAGGTGGGATGCAAAAAAAAGCCAACATTAGGGAAAGCTGCTATCATGCATGAGTTTACGTGGTAGTCCACGCAGCATCTGAACACAGCGTGTGCTTTTACTTTTGCTTTTACCCTCTTTTTCTCTTTGTTCAGCCCAAGATCACACTACAGAACTGATTTCTTCCATACCTCTTTACCCTGCACTTTTCAAATAAACTTCTTGGCAATGTTATTGGCTTGTCTCATCCACTTCTTTGCTTGAGGCAAGAAGGACCTGGAATACTTTTGACTGGCGAGCCATTTCTAAAGAAACCACCTTATAACATCTGAACTTCCAAATTGCCTCGTTTCTTCCTTCTCACTCCTGAGAAAAACATGCCCCCTTTCTTTTCAAGATGATGCCACTAGCCCACACTGTAAGTCCCTTGATCAGCCAATGGTCAGCTCTGAGAATGAGTCCCCTTTTCTGCTCTTTCCTCTTCCCTCACATCCCCATAGGTCTCCATCTTACACTATCCTCTGCGAATATCTTTAGACCATGCTCGCTCCACCCTGTCCCTGATGTTTCCCTATGTGACCTGCTGGGGCCTCTGTCCCTGAGGCCACCTGTCAGAGTTTACTTGCCCATTGCAGAATTTTTTCTGGCTCTGCTCACAGACTCTTGCTGCTCAACAGCCACGAGCATCAGCATCACAGTGTAGATTCTGCCCTCAGGACTGGCTTGCATGCCAGCCTTGTGCAAGAAACCTCTAGCACCCACCAGGATGACATTTCTACTTCTTCGCTATGTCACAGTCTGGGGACACTAGTGTATCTGCATGTACATGTTTGGTGAATCATCACACACTCAAGTGCACATGATAGCTTTTGAAATTGGTTCTTGCTGTTCCTCTCATTAGAAGGCAAGGTTTGTGTCCCCATCTTTGAACCAGGTAACCTGTATCTACTTCAACCCACAGAGCACATGAGAGATGACACTAGGTGGTTTCTAAAGCTAGGTCATAAAAGAACTGCAGCTGCCTATCTTGGTCACAGGAACACTCCTCCCTTGAGGTCCAGAGCCCTAGTAGCAAGGCCATGTATATGTGTCTCAGCTGACAGTGCAGGTGAGCCCAGCCTCTGACCATCCTCATGGAAATCACAGAGATAATAGTGTTGTGGCCACCAGGTACCCTATCTCTGTTCTGGTACCCCTAGGCTAGACACATTCCCCAGCAGAGCTCTACCTGCATCTAGAGATAAAATCAGATTGTTGTTTTCATTTAGTAGCTTTGGGATTAGCTTGTTTCACAATGATAGAACACTAGATCAGCCTGCATCTAGACTATACTGAACTTCAAAATCATCATCATCAGAAGTTATTCTGGGATGAATTTGCCATTCTTTCTCTTCACTTCTCTGGCTGAGCCTATGCTCCAGTTCTATGTTACAACTGGGCCAAGAAGACTTGATGCTCCCCGAGATGTAGCTTACACAGAGATTACTAGAAGAAACTGGAAACATCCTGGAAGTGGTCTATTGGGGACCAGGTCTTCCCTTTAAGGTGAAATACATTGAGTAGACCTGGTGGGATGTGGAAGAGGATTGGGAAGGCTTCTCGGCTCTGAGTGTTGGAGCTGCATGTATCCCAGTGAGGGAAATGGGCTATTTCCCTTCCTCATTCTGGCCCACTGCTCTGCACAGATCCCTCTCTTCAAGGAAGTTAGCAACCTCAGGACTGAGGCTTTTTTTTTTCCTTTTCCATTGAAACATTTACCCCAGTGATTTGTGTGTGCCTCAGTAGATACTTTCTTTCTGTCTTCTTTTTATGAAGATAAGGGGCCCTGAAAACTGGCATCTCTGCTTCTTGGTCCTCTGTTTTTATACTTCTTAGAAGGAATGGGCTACAGAAGGAAGCTCAGAGGGGACTGAGATTCCCCAGAGGGCAGTGAGGGTGGACTGGGGGGCATAAAGAGGAGAAAGTGTGGAGTCTGTGTTCCCTGTGATGGACATAACTTGTCAACAGGTATTGTCTTGGTTACTTTTCTCTCATTGCTGAGACAAAATATCCAACACCCAAAGTTAAAGAAAGAAAGGTTTAGTTAGCTCATAGTTTGTGGAGGTTTCAGTCCGTAATCAGCTAGCTCCAGGGCAGGGCAGCATGGCAGAGGGACAACAGTTCATAGCTGTAGAAGACAGAAAAAGCTGCAAGAGCATAAGGGGCCAAAGGGTAGGAAAGAGAGAGCATGAGCCTCTTTCCCTCCCTTATATTGTATGCCAGATACTTGCCCCAGAGCAGGTGTAGCACTCACACCTACAATCCTAGCATTGGACCATGAATCAATCGTAAACTCTAGAAGCCTGCCTCCATGACTGCATGAGTTTTGGGGGGACATCCAGACACAAACCAACCTTACTTCCTGGGGAAAAGTCTGGCCCTAGGCTTTAGGATCCAAATAATCACTATTGTGTAGTA
The DNA here is from genome assembly GCA_004365215.1 of Cuniculus paca. Lineage (NCBI taxonomy): Eukaryota > Metazoa > Chordata > Mammalia > Rodentia > Cuniculidae > Cuniculus > Cuniculus paca. The sequence goes on from RJWT010001441.1 coordinate 26,831, forward strand.
TGATGATTAGGTACAATGGGTTTCCTGATCTAAGAGTTGGTAAAGATGGTAATTCTTGAAGAAATCTTTCACTTGGGATCAAAATAAAAAAAAAGAAAGAAAGAAAGAAAAGAAACTCACAAATTCAGTGTTGGGGAATCCAGTCAATCAGCAGTAAGCACAAAACTTAGTATTTGTAATTCACTTTTGGGTCTACATCCAAAAGAACAAGAAGTAGGGAGGTGAACAGGTAATTGCCTACCTAAGTTCACAGCATCGTTGTTCACAGTGGTTAAGAGGTAGAAGTGGCCCAACTGTCTATTGGCAGATGAATGGGTACATAAATACAATCCATGCTTACAACTGAGCACTATTCAGTATGTATGTATGTATTTATTTATTTATTTATTGGTACTGAGAATCAAACTCACAATCTTGCACTTGCCAGGCAGGCGCTATGCCATTGAGCTATATCCCTGGCCCTTATACAGTTTTTAATTTTTTTCTTTACTTCTATTTATTTATTTATTTTTGGTACAAGGATCAAACTCATGACCTCGCACTTGGCAGGCAGTTGCTTGTGCCCGCTGAGCTAAATTCCCGGCCCTACACAGTTTTTAAAAGCAAGAAAATTATGACTCTTGCTAAAGATGGAAGGACTCTTGCTAGGATAGAAGAAATAAAAACTAGTTAGAAAGGAGACAAGAAAATTGAGATTTGAAAAATTGTACTTTTAAGAAGAAATGTAAGCCAGGTGTGGTGGTGTATGCCTGTAATCCCAGCACTCGGCAATCTGAGGCAGGGTGATTGCTGTGAGTTTGAGACTAGCCTGGGCTACAAAGTGAATTCAAGACCAGCCTGAGCTGCAGGGTGAGACTCTGTCTCTAAAAGACAAAAGAAAAAGAAGAAGAAGAAGAAGAAGGAGGAGGAGGAGGAGGAGGAGAAGAAGAAGAAGAATAGGAATATGATGATGAAAAAGAAGAAGAGGAGGAGGAGGAAGAGGAGAAAGAATCACCTGGAGACACAAGCCCAGTTTATCTTATTTTTTTTCTCTTCTCCCAAAACAGTAAATGTTGGCAACTCTCCTTTTATCAGCAGATGAGTTTGCCTATTCCCTTTTACTTTGTAAATTGTCCTCATTCACCTGCCAATAGACAATCTTTTAGGATTTCCCATATGAATGGACCATTCTCTCACTATGAGTGGGCTGTCTTCTCCCACCCAATAGACAAGACTAAGAGTATAAAACAAGCATAGTGACATAGATCAGCAGAAGTTCAGCATGAATGAGGAGGAAGAGGAGAAGAAAAAGAAAAGAGACTAAAACAGACTTCTGCCCCCTCAAAACCTGTAAAAGATCTGCTGGTCATGGTGTCACACACCTGTGATCCCAGAGCTCGAAAGGCTGAGGCAGTAGGATCTCCAAGAGTTCAAGACAAACCTGGGCTACATAGTGAACATGAGGCCAGAGTGGGCTACATAGTGAGATCCTGTTTCAAAACAAGCAAACAAAAAAGACCCCCCTGTTCCCAACTATATCAAGTCTTGTTTCTCTAAGCACCTACACTCCATTTCTTGAGTGTGTCCTATGTCTAATAAGCCTTCTCATGTCCCCTTTACTGACACATCCTGAAAATTCTTTTTCCTTGTAGAGAATCAGTGAACCTGCAAACTTACTTTAAAAGAGTGGGTTTAATTCCTTATTTCAGCCTTGGGGACCTCCTGACCCAGCCCAGTAACAAAATTAGCCAGCTACAAAAGGGCAAATATTGTGTAACCACACTTGCATGAGCTGTGGGGAGCAGTCAAATTCATAGAGGTGGAAACGAGAATGCCAGTTGCCAGAGTCACTGGCTTCCTCTGAGGAATGTGGAAGCAGATTGGGAAGGTAGGAGACAGTGAATCTTCTGTCATTTGAGGATCTTTCAAGCCTGAGATTTTGTGGTACCACATTTACAAGGTCAGGGTTATGGGAGGAAATGTGAGGGGCAAGTAGAGCACAAAGCTGCCCCGAGGGTCCCCTGAAAGTGCTGGCTGCCCGATCAGGGGTGCCCAGTATGCTCCAGATTGCAATCCCTGACCCTGCGAGATGGCATGCCCAGGTATCAGTGTCTCTGTCACCTTTGTTGTGGTAAGACGTAGCTGCCCTCTGAGGAGTGCAGCATAGGGCTGGGGCTGCAGGAAAGCAGCCAATGACAGGTGGCTCCCTCTGGACCCTCCGACAGAGCAGGCTGGTGGCAGCAGGTCGATGCCTGGCCTGAGCAATGTTCATCCTTTCAGTGTCAATGTCCCTGGCTCTTAACCATGGCTCCTTGCCAATGCAATTTACCTCTGAGTGTTAGAACATAATTCTATGCCCTCACCTCTCATTTCTGCACACTGTCCCTGTATAAAAAAGGCAAGAAGGGAAAAGAGAAGAAGGACGTGCTTTGTGGAAGCAAGTGAGAAAAGGTGAGAGAACAAAATTGGATGTAGAGGGAGACACAGCATTCTGATGTACCCACTGCTCTGTCCTGCCGTGCCCATTTGAGTGGAAATCCTGCCCCAGCCACACGTTTTCATCGGTTCCAGTGCTGACATGTCATAGTGACAGCAATCCTGTGACCACCTCTCTGTGGACCCAGCAGCCTCATCACTTTCTCCAGAACAGGCAACATGTCTCAGTAGCTTAGAAAGGGCTCCCTTGGGCTTGGTTATTCCATTATTTCAGATCATTATAGTGCCTGAGTTGTGGCTTTGATGTAGGAAAAGGGAAAGAAAACAAGAGTGGATGATACAATTTTTGCCTCCTGAAGCTGAGTAATGTTGACTGCTGGTTACCACTGTGCTTTCAAGTCGCATCCATGCCTAGATAGCCGCACCCCAACAGCAGGCTTTTGGGTGATACAGGATGGTACACACCATCAGCTACTGTACAAGCTTGTGATACCTCAGCCGTGTGGATTCAGGGCATCTAGTGGCCTCTAGAAACCTCCTAGTTGACAGTGACTCAATGCTGAAGGTCAGAGTTTCACTTTTCCAAGAGCCTTTCTGCTCAGAGAGGAAATGTTCCCATTCAGAGACGGTGATGTTCCCCACTCATCCCTCCCAACTCTGGAGCCACAGCTCCAAACGCAGTCTGTAATCGTTCCCTCTAGATAGTTCTGAGCTTGCTACTTCAGTATGTCCCCCGTATCCTCAATGATTTAGCGCTCTTCCTGTCCTGTGTCACTTTCACTTGTCCATTTTAGTCTTTTAGGATCTATGCACATCTTCCTTGCAGGTGGATTTCCTCAACTACCTAAACCCACAGGAAGCCTTCACTCCTCCCTCTGAATTGGGGCTACCTGCAGTGTATGTTTTTATTTGTAGGTACAAACATGCACCTTCTAGTATTGTTATTTTGTGGCACTAAGTTACACCCCTCAGCATGCACATGCATTTTTTTTTCTTTGAAGATGAGATCTTGCTAATTACTAAGTTGCCTAGGCTAGGCTCAAACTTGCCATCTTCTTCCCAGAGTACTCCTGGAATACTGAGTGGGCGTGTACAACTACACTTGGCTTAGTGCCAGTATTTTTACCAGCACATACTTTGCCTCCCTCTGGAACAGTGATGGTGAACCTTTTAGAGCTTTCAATGATACAAACAGCCCACTGTGGTATGCATACCACAGGGTCGTCACCACTGCTCTAGCCTCTGCACTCTTAGGAAGAAACCTGGTGCCTCTGAGTTCTTTGTATTTTCTAAAGCATTTTCTTCACATACTACATGTACTCCAGCTATCTTTGACTGTGGTTTAATAAGTGAAAATGCAGAAGGCAGGTCAGAGTGTCTTTAAGCATGACTCAGGTCTCAGTCAAGGACTCAGCTGTTGGCTCCTGTCTAGGAGGATTCAGAAGGAATAGATAAGGTTGCTCCTATCTATAGATAGGAGAAATAAAAATTAGGATCTAGAATCCTATCAGGCCTGTTCCTGGGTCAGTCCCCACAAGTGGGGACTTGACAAGGCCTCTTCTGTTAGTCTGAACCTTTTAGACCCCTGGGCATTTAACCAGGGATCAGTTTCATGGAACTGGATGTCTCCAGCCTTGAGTGAGCACAAGCGCTACTTCCTTTGGGCCCACTGGATTTTCCCTTTAAACATAATTCATCTTCTGGTTGAAAAGTCCAGAAGTGGGATACCTTACTGGCTAAAAATCCCCTAGCCAATTAAAAATGGAAAAAGACCCATCACTGGAGAAACCTCAGTTTGCTAGGTCAGACAATAAAGCATATACATCTGGTGACAGAATCTCAAAGTCTGGCACTACGTAAATTGAATCGGCACGTACAGGTTACACATCCTTTCAGACAACAGCATAGACTTATGGCCACGGTTATCACAACAAAAATAACTGAGTCAAAAAGAGAGCAAACCATTATCAGCAAACTACCCCAAGAAGCAACAGTTCTAGGCAGGCAGGCTTTGGGACCCCAAGAAGATGAGTCAGCTAGTCTGTTTGGCTGCATGCTGCAGGCCTGTGCATGTGGAAACAGTGGCAGAGAGTTTAAATAGACCAATTTTCCTCTTTCTGGGCAGAAAGACTTTGTACCTCTCAACCCTGGATTATTTGTTTTTCAAGTTGTCCAGAACTAACAACTAAACAAATACACTTTGATAGCTGAAAAACCTCAGGGCAACAGTGGATCAGAAAAACAGAAAGAAAAATAATAAAATCTATGGAAAAAGAAGCACTCCAAGTGGAGTCTATGACCCACAAGGAAACACAAACACCCTTAATGCTAAACACAGAGCTGCCCAAGTTCAGGGCAGGTAACCAAGTACTCCACTGAGTCACACACTCTAGAACCAGCCATCTCTGAAAAAACCCTTCCTATGACTGCATGAGGCTTTGGGGAGACATCTAAACACAAACCATACCAAGAAGTAAAGCAGAAAAAATCACTTGCTCCCTGTCAGGATCCCCCACCTTTTGGTAAGCCCTTTATTCTCCCATAAGTTTCCGTTTCCCAGAATGTTGCAACCCTCCTCCCGCCATATGCAAAATAGATGAAACCAGAATGTAACCTTTTGACCAATCATGTAATACCAGCTGTTCTGCCACGTGCAAAGAAGGTGAAACTCAGTGTAAGTTTCTGTCCAATCAACTAACAAGTGCTCTGCTTCTGTACTTCCTGCTTGCTTACAAACCCCATAAAAATTCTGCACATGGAGAATTCGGGGCCTGACTCTTTGGGAGTGACCACAGTCAGGACCGCCAGCATCAGTAAAGTCTTGCCACCAAACACTTGCCTCCAAACCTCATGTGCTGCTCGGTTCTTGGTGTCCATCTGCTGACACACTTGCTGTGAGCTGCAGCATTTGCTGTAACAGTATAAACACTTTTAGTTGTATTGCAACTGGTAATTGTTCAGTTAGAAGTAGTAGAACTAAGGAAGTCATTCCCTTCCACCATTTTATTTTATCTCATTTATTTAGAGACAGGGTCTCAATATGTAGTTTGGGCTGGCCTTGAACTCACTATGTAGTCCAGGCTGGCCTCAAACTCATGTCTATCCTCGTGCCTCAGCCTCCCTAGTGTTGGGATTACAGACCTATGCCATGACACCTGGCTTCCACCCATTTAATTTTAAACAGCATTCTAGAGTCATTCTTCCTTCTATTGTTCTAAGAGAGGTAGAGAATCACATAACAAAACCAAATAAATCTCTGATGCTCTAGGAGAGAGTATATACCTATTGGATTTCCTAGCCTGTTAGACACCTTCATCCTATTCCAAACTTATTAAATGTTCATGAACAGGAGCTACATATTATGTATGTAATTAAGATCAGAATGAATTCTGGGACAATCATGCATGTTGAGAGACCCTGAAATGATCCAACACCCTGTCAATCATACCTAGAAGTTTAGCAGAAGCACTTGGATGTACTAAAATGCATTTTCTTTAAATTCTGAAAACCTGATTTATCTAGAGCTGCTGCTGTATGCTGTGATCTATGTGCAGTGTTTTTGCTTTCCTATTACCCCAACACTACTTTTCTGTATGTGTCACATCTCTTGCTGACATGGACTTGCCTTGAATACAACTTTCCATGATCTTCAATAAATATCACTGCTTGTCACTTGCCACTGGGTGTATATGTTGTAATTTTTTGTTCATTGTACACAAGAACCTGGATTATACCTGCTGAGGCAGGCAGTAACAGCAGTGTTCCAAAACTTCAAGCAAATGTATTAAGAATGAAATAAAAATACTCCCCCATGCTCCAGTAGGTCTCATCTGTTAAAGGACACATTCTCAGTTGGGTCTACCCTACTGTGGAAACAATGAAATTGGTGTGAGAGTTCATCATCCCAGGCTTTGTTCCTAATTATGTATTGACTCAGGTTACTACATAACTAAAAAAGTCACTTAACTTCTTGATCCTAATTTTATCACATATGAAATAAGTACTTATTGACTTGCTATCCACAGTTCTATAATCCTCAGTATGGTTACATTCTTCCTCCTTGACTCTTTCACTCCACTTAGCTGTGGCTCTCTGGAGAAACTTGTGAAAAGAAAGAAAAGAGAATTCTGTTTCTTTTCTGGCTCATTCCTCTCTCTTAAGCTTTCATTGATTCACACATATATAGTATAGGAACATGTGAAAATTCTATAGCTAACATTGAAGGAAAGGAATTGAAAAAGGGGTTTAAAAACCCAAAAACCAAGATCTAGATACTTGTGAATCAATTTCAGTTTGATATATAGGTAACTGGAACACCAGAAAGAAAAGAGAGAAGAAAGAAGAGAGCCATAAGTGGAAAAAATATTGACGCCAATCTTCATAAGAACTGTTTACAAGAGGAGAAATATCTCTTCTTTGCAGAATAATTGGGAAATACAGTCTTAGAAACCCCAAAAACTCTGCAAATTTAAGACATATAAATGCAGAGAGAATCATACCTAGGCACATCATAATTAAACTGAAGAAAACCAAGGATAGAGAGAACCACATACAGCAAAGGGCAGAGATAATGAGAAAAACAAAAACTGCCAACCTAGGATTTCGTATCCAATGGAAATGGGTACGAGGGGAAGTGAGTGAAAAAAAGACATGATCAATGAAAGCCAAGAGAATTAGTTACAAGCAGAATTGAAGATCTTCTAAGAAGTTCAGTCAGCATGATAAGCCATGGTGTCCACAATGCACAGGGTAGAAGATGAAGGTAATGAAAGACTAGTAAGCCAGAAGGAAATGGAAGAATCGAGCAACCTTTCTTTCCAGGAGGAGGGAGACTTGTTAGGCTTGGCATGTCAGAATGAGAGGAGAAAGGAGATGGAGTGGTAGCCATGGAAGAAGTTATTCCAGAAGGGTGTAATGAGTTTGAGGTGACAGAAACACCTAGGATTCAGCCTCTACCAAAGTGGAAGGCAGTGAATCTAGGGCAGTGGTGGCAGATCTATAGCATGTATGCCGCAGCAGGCTGTTTGTGTCATTGGAAGCTCTAAAAGGTCCGCCATCCTGCTCCATGGCTGCGCATACTGACACCAAAGATATAAGGTAGTACCAGAACTGAGACAGAAAGGGGCTACATGGCTGGGCAGGAATCTTCAGGAGTGTGGGAATGAGTGGGAAGTGAGGTGACAAGGAGGTGATGGGTGAGGAAGAAGCGCTGTTAGGACCCCATTGCAGGCTTCCTACGGCTTCAGATACGGTTTACCCCTCCCAAATTCGAGTTGATGCTTGGCTTCAGTGCAACAGTGTTGAGAGGTGGTGGGGCCTATAGAGGATATTTGGGGTGAGGAGAAATCTGTCTTCATGAGGCAATTAGTGTTTTTCTAAGAGTGGGCTATTTCTCTTCCATGAGTTTGTGGAGAGCAAGCCTGACCCTCAAGCTAACTCACTTGGACATGTGCCACTTCTTGGCACACCCTGGCTTCTCTTCAGGTTTTTTTTTCACCACAAGTCCTTCACCAGAAAGGAAGTGGACCCAGGTGCCACGTTCTTGGATCTCCATAACTGTGAGCTAAGTAAACCTCTTTTCTTGATAAATATCCAAGTCTCCAATACTCTCTTATAGCAACAGAAAAGACTAAGAAGACAGTCCTTTTACCAAGAAAGGAAAAGCAATTAGTTGGAAATGAATTCAGGGATTTGAAGAGGGCCTGAGTCCTTCCTCAGCCCTGAAATATAAAATGAACAGCAGCCACCAAGTGAAGCCAGGAATATGCCAGGAGGATCAGACTTGGGTAAAGCAAAGAGGCAGGGGTATCTGTGTCTGAAATAAAAAAGCATGTGGTTAGGCAAAAACAGGAGGGTCCCAGAAGAGATAGTAAAGTTTTCAAAGGAGAAGAGCAATGGAGAAGAAGCCATGGAGAAACTGTAGTGGGGAGCAGGGGAGGATGGATCTATGGAGGAGTTTATGCTTTGCATGGTGAGCCAGAGGAGAGGTGGTGTAGGAAGAATCAGCTGGTCTCAAAGTTTCAAAGCCAGTGGAGTTGCAAAGCAGCGTGGGTGCAGGTGTAGCTGAGATTCCCATGTTTTGGCCATGGGCCACCTGGCCAGCAGATAATAGCTCTGCTTCTGCTGACCTCCTCATTGTCCTCCAGCTCTTCCCAGGCTGGCACAACCCTTATTCCTCATGGATAGAAGAACACAGTCACTTTCAATTTCAAAAATATTGCCATGGTAGACCAAACACCAGCCTCACCCTGTCTTTGTCACTATTCCTGAGTGTGAGGTGTGTATGTGTGTGTCAGAAGTCCATGGATGAGGCATTCACTTAATTTTGGAAAACTTCTTTTAAATAGCATGCTTGCTTTTCCCTCTGCTTTTTTCCCCTTAGTAATGTCATTTTTTTTGTAACTTCATTTTTATTTGATGCTTTGAAGTTCGTAGATCATTTCCATATAACTCATTCATTAGATGAATTTATTAGAGTAACTTCATTACAATCACTGGAAATAGGACAGGCATTATTATCCAATTTCTACACACGAATGAACTAAGAACTTAGGAAATATTTGTCGAGGGCATCCCGGTTCAATGCTCTTTCTCTGTCACAGCAGGACCTGTCCTTTGAATTGCAAAGTCACAGAGCACATTGACAGGCTTCTGGAACATGCTTACAAAACAATTATGATGTACTGGACAGCAGGGTTAAAAAGGAAACCTAAGGGCTGAGTAATGACATTTTCCTGTCACTATGATGTCATCATCTTTCAAGGACTTCTACATCACTGAGGACAACATTTATTCTTTGTTGAAAACCACTTGCATGTAGATGAAAGTTAAAGGTAATCAATAATGAGAGTCATTAAAAGTTGTGGCCACATTTGGAACAGTAAGTGTGTTTGGTGTCCCATCAAGAAAGCCCTAGAGCCATCACTAAAAATTAAGATTTGATGGACTTCGGTCAGTGGCCTTAGGAGTTTTATCATTCTCAGAGATTAACTCTCTTTTCAGTCCAGATTTTAAAAGAGTAGAAAGCTCCCGGAATAAATTCATTCTTACACTGAACTTGGGACTTGTACATTTGGGGCTCAGAAAAAGGAGAAAGCTTTTATAGTTGTTTCCAGTTGTATCCAAATGTGCTTGACCAGAGTTATAAGAAGTGAAATACTCAAAATTTTCATACCTTTAAGTCCAGCTATCATCAACTAATACTTTATTATTCACTATTTGCTAGCTGGCAGTAATGATTAAAATGGTTAATAAACATAAAAAATATGTCCTCTCCTTTCTTTTATCTAGAGCTGAAAGTGAACACAAATATTTCCTCACCCCCATTATATTGTGCCCAGTTCAAGAAATTTCTTTTATGCAGTCTGAAACGCTATGAATATATCCATGTTTAGCTGGTCCATGTAAAGAAAATGATTATACATACATTGTATTCCAGGAGACTGAAAAAACCATTGCCAAGGAAACCTTGATGCTGAGCTCCTAAGTGTAATGTTTTCTTTTGAAATTGTGGTTTGTGATTCAGCTCTTCCTGGTCTCTGGCTCTTAGCAGAGCTGCTCTCAGTCGCTCCTATGCTCTCTCTGTACCTGCACTTGGCTTCGCTCTTCCCTGGAGCTCAGGGTCTGCCCAGCCACTGACCCTGCTCCCCACCACTCAGCACGGAGCAGCAGGGCTCTCCCTCCAAGTTCTGACAGTCACCAAATCCTGCTGCGCCCTGATTAATACCTTATGATTCCTAAAATGCTGTTTACATCAAGGAGAAAAGTTTCTCTTCCAGGGCAGTTTCCCTAGACCTCAGAAACCAGGACCGGGCTGATGAATGTGATGAAGCTACAAGCAATCCTCACTCGTGCCCACTGGGCTTCATTTCTACCTTGTCTTAAATGACCCAGACTGGTACCACCCACAGCAAGACCCCAGTTCCATCATCACTCAAGATACATGTTTGTGGTTGACTCCACCTTCCCCTCCCTGGTCCTACATTCTGATTCACACCCATATCATTCAGGCCCTAACTTTTGTAGGGTAGAGCCTTCATACAAGACTTTCTAGTATTGCATCCCTGATTGCCAAGGCCTAGTTAGACCAGCTATGTTTTGTTTTGTTTTGTTTTGTTTTGTTTTGTTTTGTTTTGTTTTGTTTCTCAACACAAGGTCTTGCTATATAGTTCAGGCTGTTCTTGAACTCACTATGAAATCCAGGCTGGCTTTGAATTCATGGCAATCCTCCTACCTCAGTCTCCTAAGTGCTGGAGTCACAGGCTTGTGCTGCCACACCTGGATTGAGCTAGATGTCTTTGAACCATGTAAATCTCTCTTATTTTGTTGAGAAAACTTCTAGCACTTTCTGGAGCAACACAGAAGATTATGCTGGGGACTAGCTGGGTCTGCTTAATGCCCACTGTGGCCCTCAGGACTCCTCCATTAGGGCTACTCAGGCTCTTCCTGCACATGGTCAACAGACTTCTGCATCTCTATCTCTCATTGCATCTACTGCCTTCCACTTCAGTTGCTCCAGGCTCTCCTTCAAATGTTCTTTGAGCTTGTCATGGTCTTGTTCCACAGATCCCTCCGTTTCCTCTCCATACATTGGCTCTTTTCTGTCATTAATTCCCTTCTCACCCAGATCAATTCCATGAGCCATCATTGCTATCAGTGCCTCCCAAATTCATGAAGTCTTTTCTTTCTTTTCCTCTGTGGATCCAACTGACAAAATCTCAAACCTGGATCAACTTTTCCACCTTTCTCCACACCTGTTTGTAGCAGCTTAGTGGAGAAAACCAGAGTAGGGTAATTGGCAGTGCAGTAAATAAGATATTTTCCTAACCTCAAAGTCATTTCCTAACCTTATCCAAAACCAGCCCCCTTCTCACTTTGCTTGTCTTGCTACAACACTCTTATATTTCCATAAACTAACATTAACTGTGATTATCTATGCACTTACTTATTTTCTCTGTATATCTTATTTTGACTACCACAGACATTTTAAAAAATGCATGAAGCATTTGTATTAATTACCTTAAAAGCTAAAACAATCACAAGAATGCCCCATTGGTATGTGATGCATTCCCTGCCCTGCCCCCTTTGGAAGCAACCACTAGTCTGAATTTAGTGTATCTATCGTTTCCTGCATTTCTTTTATCCTTTTACTGTCACTTAAATCCCAGACTCAAACTCTAGATTCAATGTTCCTATTCAGATATTCCCTAATATTTCATACTCTTCTGTAGGTACTACCTGTCCCTCCATCTGGGTTTATCACCTTGTCCTGAAGCTCCTGCCTGTGTCTACACTGTGATGGGCAAGAAGGCTTCTCCAAGTTGTCTCCAAACTTAGCTTTCACTTCCTTACTCTTGTCCTTCATTCATCTGCCCACTCCTGCTGCATGTCTTCCACCAGAAAGGCCAGTGTCAGCAACGGCATTCATGTCACTAAGCCCTCAGACAGTCCTTTTTTCCCTTCTTAGATGAAGCCCTCAATGAACATTTGCCAAATCCAGTTCTGACACAAAGCAAAATAACGAAAACAAAAATAATACATCCTGGGTTCAGGGTTTAGCTCAGTGGTGTAAGTGCCTGCCTGACAAGTGCAAGGTCATGAGTTTGCTCCTTGGTGCCGCAAAAAAATAAAAAAAATAATAATAACATATCCCAGGTTGGCCTTGAACTTGTGGCAATCCTCCTGCCTTAGCCTCCTGAGTACTGGGATTACAGGTGTGTGCCACTATGCCTGGCACAAAATTTTGATTATTGAATTAAAATATTTGTGTTGGTTACAAGTATTTTAACACTCCCTTGACTTCATACTCACTTTGTAGCCCAGGCTTGCCTTGAACTTATGATGATCCTCCTGTTTCTGCCTCCCAAGTGGTGGGACTACAGGCATGCATCACCATGCCCAGCTATATCACAATTTTATCATTTTTTTAAATCAATCAATCAACTTTATTTTTTTAAATTTTCTTTTCTTGTCTCTTTTTTTTTTTTTTTTGTACTGGGGATAGAACTCACAACCTCGTGCTTGGCAGGCAGTTGCTTACACCACTGAGCTAAATCCCTGGCTTAAATTTTATTTTAAAGAGAATAATACCAAACAAAATAAAACATAATAAAGTCAATGAAAACAAAACAGTGAAAGTGATACAGGTCTTCAAAGCAGGATAATAGGAAATCAACAATTGCTACCTTAATGCTTCCTGTTATCTTCAAAATTGCTGCCCACACCATCAGACATAATAAAATCAAAAAAAGCAGAACAAAATAAAACCAATCAAAACAGGACATTGAAGAAAACAAAACAATAAAATGTAAAAAACAAAACAGTGAGAACAATATTGGATTTCAAAAACAAGACAGAAGGAAATCCCCCATAGTTGCTATACTGCCTACTGTTATCCTCTAAATAGATGCTCAGACTACTGTCTCTAGCCCTGCCAAGTCAATCAAACAGTACAGCATTAAGTTGTTTTTGTACCTCAGTTGCTAACAAGGATGTGGCAGTGGTGGGGCAGGGGGTGTTCTTGTCTTCCAGCCCATGCACTGGCTGGCTCAAAGGAAGGATGAACTGGCTTCTTGTTTCTCCTCCTGGGACCTGCATGGCTTCTGCCAGCTCACAGAAAGGGCAAATTGGCTTCTTGTTTCTCCTCCTGGAACCCACATGGCTTCTGCTGGCTCACTGAAAGTGTATCTCAATTTTAAAAAAGATGAAAAGAAGGAGGAAGTTAAGAAGAACTTTTTGGTAGATACAAGAGAGAACTGAGTTAGAATTGAGGGTTTTTGTTTGTTTTTTATTTAAGAGATGCAGAATTAGCAACAGCATGGGATGGGATGGTAGTGAATGGAAAGGAAAACAAATGGTAAGAAAAATTGCTGAAAATTGAGTTTTTCTTCATGATATTTAATCAGCAGAGGTGAAAGATTCAAGTTAATTGAAAACAATTTTTATTACATGGGCCTTGTAATAAAAAACTTTGGGGACTGAAGGCTGGGCTCTGTGGTCTTGTACGTGTTGAAAAAGATTGAGACATGGTCTCCAAAGTCAGGGCATTTATAATTTATTTAGGAGGGAAGATATTAACCAATTGATTATGCAGTACAATATATAACTGAGTGCTCAATTGCAGGATACAAGCTATAAACCTGTAGGACCTAGACAGAAAGAGCAAAGAGGATAATTGAATAAATACAAGAAGGCCAATTTGCCTCTCCCATGAGCCAGCAGTGGCCATGCAGGGCCAGGAAGAGAAACAAGAAGCCAATTCGCCTTTCCTGTGAGCCAGCTGGCACATGGACTGGGAGACAAGAAGAGCCACCCTCCCAAGCAACCAAGTGATAGTAACTGAGGTACAAAACCAACTCAATTCTTGTATTGTTTGATTGACTTCGCAGGCCTAAAGTCAGTAATCTGGGTATCTATTTAGAGGATAACAGTATGCAATACAGCAACTACGGGGGATTTCCTTCTGTCTTGTTTTTGAAATCCAATATTGTTCTCACTGTTTTGTTTTTTACATTTTATTGTTTTGTTTTCTTCAATGTCCTGTTTTGTTCGATTTTTTTATGTCTGATGGTGTGGGCAGCAATTTTGAAGACAACAGGAAGCATTAAGGTAGCCATTGTTGATTTCCCATTATCTTGTTTTCAAGTCCTGTATCTCTTTCACTGTTTTGTTTTGATTGACTTTATTATGTTTTATTTTGTTTGGTTTTATTGTTTTTAAAATAAAGTTTTAAAAAATTGAATAAATACATTTCATTACTTGTTATTCTAATAATCTTTATCTTTTATAGAAATCCAAGAGACAAGCAGAAATCTGAATTACATATAATAATGGATGTTCCACCAATCTGCCAAAAATCTGATTAAGTTGCCTAATATGAAAATAAAGACAAAGTCCAGGTTTGATTTTTTAAGGTACGTGTCTACAAGGCATACAAATTTTGCAAATTCATAACTGCTATGTATTCATATGTTTGGATGTAAGCTCCTTGAAGCCTGTGACTTCCATGTCCCCCAATTCCTACCTGTGCCTTAGACACATCAGCTACTAAACTCTGAAACCCACATCTGTCTGAAGTCAACCTCCCATCAGTTTTTTCTAGCAGTCAAATGTTCCAATTAGTCCTTTCACCAAAATGCTACGACAGCAGCTCCCCAGTTTGGAAATCTGTGGGCAAGGAGAGAACACTTTTGAATGCTATACAGAGCCAAAACACCATGGAAACCTTTAAATAAGTATAAACCAAAATGTCTCATGATCAAATTTGGTTTTAAAACCCTTTTGAATTCTTGTTTCTTTACTATTCATGTATTCTAAAATCTAGTACCAAATATTGGGGGGATCTGGGGGATCCTCACTGGACACGGCTTTTGGAGAGTAGCTGTCCTGTGGTTGTTTAAAGTAAAGATACTGAAGATACTACTGTGTGATTTTTTTCCCCCCAGTTTTAATTTTTATTAGTACATATTTGCAGTACATGATTACATTCATTGTGGTAAGTTGGTACATTTACTTAATGTACCATAATTCTTTTACTGTTTCTACCCCTACTCCCTCCCTCCACCTTACTCTGTTCTCTACTGACTTCATGACTTTAATTTCCTCTAACCTTGTTTTTCCTTATCTATAAAATGGGTGTGATAATCAATGTTATACATATCTATCTCTTAGGCTTGTTTGGAGTGTTCAGTGACACAGTCTATAAAAGCACTTAGAGGAAGAGTTGTACACAGTGTGAGTTACATAAAGCATTAATATTATAATACAATATCTAAGCATTAGCTCTATAGCTATTGCCACTACTCCACTTGGAGACACCAGCATCTGATTTGTAAGTGTCTGCTTCTGTGTTATGAGCCTGGGATTGATGCTGGGCCAAAGTTTCACCGTGTATTTACATCATATAACTCATACTTGTTTACTGGATGTGAAAAGACAGTGCAGCAACTTCAAGGCCCACTATTCGTGGGCAGCACTAAGCTGAGTGATGCGACCTGTAAATCAATCCCCTTGCACTTCATTCCTTTGCTCTCTCTTCCCTGACTGCCTCATTCCATTTTCCCTATTCCTCTCCTCTTGAATTTCTTTCATTATAATCTCCTAAGTCTATGCTAAATTATTGTCTATGATGAAGTTGGGAAATGAGCATCCTCTACAAAAGTAACAAGCATGTGTAGTTAGTCTGATGTTATAATCAGGAAAATAAACTTCAAAGTTGTTGTTCTGTCCTGAAATTATTTCCCTTCCTCTTAACTGTAGAGAATCAAGTGGTTCACTTTCAACAAAGCCAGATTTGCCTTCAGAGGAAATTGCTTTGCTTTCTGAGGGTTGCAAATTGGAAAGTATTTATACTCAAATATGTGATTCAATTTTGTTTTTCTGCAGACTACCATGCAAGGTGATCACACACTCTATTTGATCTTGTTTATGAGAAAATCTTCGCCTACACATGGCCACTCCAACTTCTTCTCATTCTGGAATTTAAAAACCAACCATGATTGGAGGTGTCACAGGAAAGCTCTTCTCCTTATTTCAGTGGCATAATTTATAATATTTTCTGGATTTCGATATATTTCTGTGTACTGGAAATTATAAACGGGAACTAGTTTGAGGGACAAAAAGGACATTAGAAGGACATGCTATCACAATTTGACATATTTCTTGGTTTTTAAAAGTAATACCAAGAGGTGAACAGTGACCTGTTATTGTATTCATAGCTCTTTTTCTATTATTAGAAGCTACACAGAAGTAGTTATACTGCAACTGGGAAAAAAATAACTGGAAGGCACTGATAAGTTATAATCACCATGGTAACCCAGCAGAGAGCACATAGGGAAAAGTCTAGGATCCTGTGTACATGAAGATGGGGCTTAGCAATCTTGCTCCAGGAGGAACAACAAAACCCCAAGCTTCTTCGCTCCATCACAATGTTTCTGGGCGCTACCTGGGGTGTAAAAGAAAGCTTTCAGCAAAGTAGAGATTTAGAAAGAAAAAAAAATAGACAAAGTTTCATGTCCTTAGGGACTTGCCCTATAGTTCAATTAATGGTTAATCTATTGTATTTTTCTCTCTCAATTAATCACTGTAATTATATTCTGTAAGCTTGCCACTGTGCTGGAAACTAATAAAAAACAGTCTATCCTCTAATAGAAAATTAAAATATAATGTAAGATGTTGTAGCATTAAGTTTTAAAGGTTTTTCTGTTTTTTCTATCCTTGATTTTGATGCTCTCACATCCCTTTACCTCATTTGTAGGGTCTCATTCATCTTCATATTCCCCACATCGAATGCTGCCTGAACACAGACAGGAGACTCACAGTACCGATTCAGGAGAGGTGTGTGGAAGGAAGGCACACATTTCTCTACAAAGTGAGGGATATCTCTGAGCAAGAAAATCACTTCCTAGGGCACCATGCCAGCACTGTGCAGAACTAGAACTAGAACTAGAATTTTCCTCTGGCTTTTTAAAGTAACTATTCCTTTTTTGTCTTTTTGAGACAGGGTCTCACTATGCAGTTCAGGCTGCCCTTGAGCTTACTTTGTAGCCCAGGTTGGTCTCAACCTTGCAATGATCCTCCTGCCTCAGCCTCCCACGTGCTGGGATTACGAGGATGTGCCACTACACCTGGCTTAAAGTAACTACTCTATTTTTTATTTATTTTGGTACCAAGGTTTGAACTCATGACCTTGTGCTTACCAGGCAGGCACTTGAGCCGCTGAGCTAAACCCCCAGCCCAAAGTAGCTATTCTTAACAATAAATTAGAACAACTATTTGCCAAATATTAGTATAATGTTTATGGTCCTCCTTATTTATCTGAAATTTCTCATTTTCTTAAGGAACAGCTATTAAAATCTAAAAAATAAAAACATCAGAAATAGGATTATAAATCTAATTTAGCTCAAAATTGTACTCCCGTGATAGTTTAGTAACATGTTAATCATTTTTTCCTCCTTGTATGTATGATGCATGTCCTAGAAAACAAGAAAAACTTTCTAGGTGTTGCAAACCCATAAATCAGTCTATTTTGCCTAAACCTGTTCCAACAAAACCAAGGACAAGTGCCATGGTTTGGATAACTGTTCCCTAAAGTCTTGTGTATTAAAAGATTATGTCAACCTGTGATAAATTGAGAGGTAGTAGAACCTTTAAGAGGTAGGGCCTCATAGGAGGTTGTAGGTCACTGGGGTTGTGCCTTTGTAGGATATCAGTCTCTTCCCAGCCACCATGAATGAGCAGCTTCCTCTGTTGCTTGCTGCCACTGTGAATGAGCTTGCCTTGCCACAGGTGGAGAAACAACAGGCCAATGAACCATGGACAGAAACCTGCAAAACTTGTGAGTCAAAAAAAAACTTTCCTATTTTTAAGTGGACTATTCTCAGGTAATTGTTACAGCAATGGAAAGCCAACTTGACAAAGGGGATTTGGCAAAGGCTGAATGCATTGGAGTTGACCGTTGGACCCTAGGAAAAAAGATCATCTAGGATTTCAGGAAATAAGTTTCACCATGCAGCATGTTTTTCAGCACTCTAAGGGGAGAAAGCTAAAGATACAGCCAGGGGGACATTGATATCAGATGGCAGAGGCAAGGGTGATACAACTATTTTTGGTCAAATTTCTTATTTCACATTGACCCAGGGTCAAATATTTTTCCATTACTTCCTTTAAAAAGTTTGCGTGTATTTCTCTCAAGCATGGCCATGGCATTAGGGACTAGGATAGCACTTCCTGTTCAGAGATCAGAGTCCTACAAGTCCTTCCCTAAAACTCTTGAGCTTTTTACTCTCTGGATTCGCCTGGCAGAGCCTGGATCAGCACGCTGAAATCAAGCACATTAACATTTTTTCCATTAAAATGCAGCAATATTCACACCAGGTGGACAAAGATTTCAAGTAGTCTTACAGAGCTTCCAGTAGGATTTGTGCCCAATGAGTTCAGGTGAGGTGAGATTTTGTTGTCAAGCAAGTCATGAAGAAATTTTCAGCTTTCAGATCCTTTAGATTTTGGAATCACAAATGAGAGACTATACTCACTCAGCCACACCCGTCCTCTTCTATGATCCCAGCCTTGCCCATTTAGTGGCATACGGCCCATCAGGTTCTACAGCACATTCTTTAGTGCTATGCTTGTTTTAGCTGAGGAATTTTCCAGAATGAAAGGAGCCACATCATATTTCATAGCTGTTGTGTTCAGGAGGCCTTCAGATGGGACTGGCTTTTCAGGGTCAATAGTTGGGGTGCTGTTTCTCCTGATAAAATGATGACTTTTCTGAGCTTTCATTTGAATCCTGTGACTGAAAATCTGTTATCAGATGGTGGCTGCTTGACCAAGGCCAGGATTTCAGATGCAGGATGGTTCAGGAGAACTGCGAGTGATGTGAAGCTGGAGCTAAGGACAGATGTGACGACAAAACCGGAAAGATGGACATAGAGATGGCTGAGAGGTAAGGATGGACATGGGAAATGTCCAACAGCTGGAAAGGGTGAGACTTCCTTCTACTTATCAGGGAAAGGAGGAGTGGATACTGTAGTTATAAGTTAGCGAGCTTCAGAAAGACTATGTGGAAGGGGTATTGATAACGTACATATATTTGTTAAGGTTTATACAGAAAAGCACTAAGGATTTCTCATTTTAAAACGCTTTCCTACTGCTAATACACACCAGTGTTATTGTGGAGGGTCTTGGATCTAAGTCCTGACTGATGGGCTGACAGTACCATGGTATCTACAGTGAGGGAGCTCATCCTTCTTTTTCTTTTCTGCTTCCTGAGAGGCAGATGGAGAACAGCAAGGGGGAGGAAGCCTGGGCTTCCAGCCCTGTGAAGATGCAACACCATCCCTGGAATATCTATTTCTACACTCCTGTTATGTAAGAGAAAAGCAGATTTAATCTTGGTTAACACACTATGCGGGGCCATCAAATCTAACCCTAACCAATGTGGGGTTACAGAGAACGTGGGGTCATCGTGGTAAAGATGCTATCCCTGTTTTGCAAACACTATTAGGAAAATTTCAAAAAGACAGGCTTTTTAGTTTTTCCATAAGCCAAACACACAACTATTGTTGATAGAGAAAACCATGTTGATGCCTCTTTGGATTACAATAACATTAAATGAAATAACAGAACCTGGAACATAGCATAAGCGCAATAATTTTTTTTTCATCTCTATACTCTTGATATTTAAAGGGAAATTTAGGTAACTCATCCAGTAAGACAAGTTATGATTACCATATTTGTCATTTTGGGAGTTCAAATTTTCATTAAGTTCTAAGTAAAGAGAATTTTATTTGTATCTGAATAAATATTTTTTATTTTTTGTTTTTTGAGACAGGATCTTGCTGTGTAGTTCAAGTTGATGTTGAACTCACTAAGTAGCCCAGGCTGGCCTCAAACTTGCTTTGATCCTCCTGCCTCAGCCTTCGAAGTGCTGAAATTATAGGCATGCACCACCACACCTGGCATGAATGAATTTTTAAATGGTGTAATTCATCTTGCTATCTCATCTGTTTGTACAAGATTGTTAAGAATACTAAAGAATAAAGATATTTACTGGACCAATTTGAAAAAAAATTTAAAGTACTCTTGTTCCTGGGCAGTAGTGAAGCTCAATTAGTAATTTTAGCAGGCTAAGAATATGAAGAAAATAACCTATCTTATATATGGT
The DNA here is from genome assembly GCA_004365215.1 of Cuniculus paca. NCBI lineage: Eukaryota > Metazoa > Chordata > Mammalia > Rodentia > Cuniculidae > Cuniculus > Cuniculus paca. Next base: position 46,908 of record RJWT010001441.1, read on the forward strand.
CAAATGATTTTCAACAAAAGTCAAAAACTCTGTGGAGAAACAACATTTAAAAAAAAAACAAATAGTGTTGGGGAACTTGGCATCTATGTACTCAACAGCAAATTTGAGCCCTTACAACGTATTCAGAAACTATCTGAAATACTCATTGAAGATCTAAATGTAAGCCCTAAGAGGATAAAACCTTTGTAAAAAAAATAAATAAAATAAATAAAAGGAAAGCTTCAAGACATTGGATTTGGCAATAATTTCTTGGATATGATACTAGAAACAGAGAGAAGATGAGCAGAAATAAATAGAGTTATATTAAACTTCATGACCTTGGTGCATCAAAGTACACAAAGTACATCAACAGTGTGAAGGCAACTGTGCAATGTTAGACATTTTCACATCATGTATCTGGTAAATGGTCAGAATATGAAAAGAACTCCCACAACCCAACAACAGCAATAAAAAAGGCAAATAGCCACATTGAAATGGGCAAAAGATGTGAATGGACATTTCTCCAAAAATGACACGCAAATAATCAACAAGCACATGAGAAAATGTTTAACATTGCTAATCAATAGAGAAATGTAAATCAAAACCACAATAAGGTATCACTTCATACCTGTTAGGATGGCTAATATCTAAAAGAAAACAAACGAAAGGTAATAAGTGCTTCTGCAGTTAGTGGGAAAATAAAACTGATCAGTCACTATGGAAAAAATATGGCAGTTTCTCAAAAAACTAAAATACGATTACCATGTGATCCAGCAATTTCACCTCTAGATACATAACCAAAAGAAATTAAAGCAGGATCGAAGTTCTGCTCACACGCACGTTCATAGCATCATTATTCACAGTAGCTGAAAGGTGGAAGCTATACTAGATGGTGATATAGATAAACAAGGAAATATTACTCAGCCATAAAAGGGAGGGGAATTCCGACACATAAAACAGCACTGATGAGTCTTGAAGACATTATACTGTATGAGATAAGCCAATCACAAAAGAACAAATAATGTATGATCCCATTTATATAAGGAAAGAGTAGTTAACTTCATGGACAGAAAATAGAATAGTTAGTAGCTAGGGGCTTGGTAGAGGTGAGTAAAAAGTTCTTGTTTAATGGGTACAGGGTTTCAGTTTTATAAATTAAAAAAGACTTGAAAAAATTTTTAAAAGACCTGGACATGTGTTGCACAGCAAAGAATATAGCTAACACCACTGAACTGCAGACTTAGAAATGACTAAGATGGTAAATTGTATGTCATGTGTTTTCAACAGAATTAAAATATATATATGTGTGTATATATTTATATATATATTTTTTGTCTTTTGGAGACACAGTTTCACTATGCAGTTCAGGCTGGCCTTAAGCTCACTTTGGGTCCCAGGCTGGGATTACAAGTGTGTGCCACCACGCCCAGCTTCTAACATAATAATTTTCAAGTAACTCCCTGCCCCCCGAAAAAAGAACATGAAGAATATTTTCCAGTCATATTTTGCCAGGATATAAGACCATCGAAAATTACAATATCCATCTTGAAATAGTGGTCTATGTACTTAGGAAG
>RJWT010001442.1:0-48352 GCA_004365215.1 Cuniculus paca
TGTGCAATTCTCAATCTCCATGTTTTCCTCTTGTGGAATTGCGCTGCTTAGGTTGGACGCCAGAGATTGCCCTCTCCCTCTTCATCTTGGCATATTCCTGATTTCTTCCACCCCCGAGTAGTGTGGTCCCTGGCACCCCAGCACTGGCCACAACTTCTCCAAAGCTAGACTGTTTGTCTTTTCTGGCCAGTGCTGGCTACATATATCCAATGTTGGGCGTCTGTGTCTCTGCACTGACCTGGGCACCAAGCCACCTGGGGTTTGCATGGGAGTAGACCTGGTCAGGCCCTGCAAATCTAAGCTATTTAGGAACCTACACGATATTGCCTGAAACATGCATGGAAGTGGATCTCTGTCCAATCAGCTTCTGCCGGTCCACCCCTCAACCTGGAGCTCCAGAATGACTGGTTTTTCTGGCTTCAGTCCAAGCAACCTCTGCGGGTCCGCCCACAACCTGGCACTGATGCCAGAAGTGGTTAGCAGTCTAGGCCCCAGTGTAACCAGCCCAACTCCAAGATGGAGCCTGGCTGATCACTCTCTCCCATGGGGTGGGGAGTGGAATTCCAAGCACTCACCAGCAGCCAGTGCAGATCTCTGTGTCCACCACTCTCCTTCACCCCCACACCTCTCCACAGAGATCTCTGGGGTTGACCACCGCTGTGACCATGACTGCAACCGTGACCACGTGTCTCCAGGCTCAGCAGGTCTTCTGGCAGGGTGAATCTGGCTCCAGGCTAAGGCGCTGCCAGCCACCACCTTCTTCTTCATTTAAATTCTTTTTATTCTCTTTGTGGGCTTCAATTCATATTTTAGATTCTTCCTTGGTCCAGGGGACCCACTTCTTTCCTTCTTGTCCTCTCCATGATGTTGTATTCCAGCATCTGAACTGCTTCTCTCAGACAGACTGTTTACTCTGCTGCTTACTGTTCCGCCATCTTTAGCTCCTCACAATCTTTCAGTTATAAATGATGTGAACTGTCAATCTACCAAAAAAAAAAAATGGAGAATACTTAAATGCCTATTGCTAAGTGAAAAAAGCTAGTCTGAAATGCTACATAGAGTATAATTCTAAGTATGCAAAATTTTAGAAGAGACAAAACTACGGAGACAATAAAAATATCAGTGGTTTCCAAGTTTTTGGGGAATGAAGGTAAAATGATGGAATTTTAGGTCACTGAAACTATTCAGTATGTTAATGTAACTGGATATATATTATTCTGCATTTGTCAAATCCATAGAATGAACAATGCCAAGAATAAAATTTAGTGTAAACTATGGGCTTAAGTTAATCATATTGGATCACCAGTTGTAACGAGTATAACAGACTAATGCTAAGTAGTATTAATAGACAAACTAAGAAGTGACTCTATATATATGGAAATATAATTTACTTAATTTACTTTCTACTTAATGGTTTTGCAAATATAGAATTCATCCCCAAATAGTTTATTAATTTACAATGTAGTATATAGTTATTTGAAAGCTTAAAATGCAATTATAATTGAAAATTTTAATTTTTAAATTGAAAATTTTGTTAGATATATAGAGCAGAAGCAAGACTTTAACACTGGTGAGCTAAAAAGTTCTGTGTTATCAATCTATCCTAAAGTACATTGAGAAGAAAAAGAAAAGAGCAATAATTTTGAATGGCTGAATATGATTAATTAGACTTCTAGTAGGTTAGAGAAGAAATATTTATAGAGACAATGATGAGATTTTCCAAAATTAGTGAAAGACATTCACCCATCTAAAAAAAGTCCATGAACTCCAAGAGGAATATATAAGAAAAATTTGCACTTAGAGCATTGTATACAAACCACTGAAAATCAACGCTAAATGAAATTATGAGAAGCAGACTTAGCATTAGATTGTTTAATTACAATGATCTAGCAACAAAAACAGCTGACTTCCAATCAGAAACCATGGAAACATGTCAATTAATTTGTATTTATATAATGTTGAAAGGGAATAGTGCCAATTTAGAGTTCTACTACCAGAAAAACCTTAACAATATCAGAAATAAAAAAAGATATCTCTTTGGTCTCTAGGAATGTTAAGTAGATAATAAGGGACTATTTTTTAAATATTGTACAAATATCAAAATTTAAGTAAAATGTGTAAAGTCTTTGAAAAACAAAAATTATGAAAATATAAAAATACTGAAAATCAAAATTACTCTATTTATCTTAAGGAAATTAAACTGGTAGTTAAAAGCATACCCAAAAGAAAAATAACCTGAGATGACTTTGTATGTAAATTAAATAAAATATTTTTTGAAAATTACCAACCTCACACAAACTATTGTAGAAATTACTAGCATAAAGTATAATATTAATCCTGAAAAAATCCAGAAAAACACATTAGAACATATGAAAACTATAAACCAACAACCCTTTAGGTCTTAAAAGTAAAAACCTTTACAAATATGAGCAAGTAAATGTCAGCAATATGTAAACAGAAAAATTAAAAAAGGGCATATCTTACTTCAAGAATACAGGGTCTGTTTTAAAACAAACAAAAAAAACAATGTGTAGATATATATCATATATTATGTATTGTTATATGTTATATGTATATATATCATATACATTTCAGGAAAAAACTTATATAATGTTTAATACTATATTTATTGAGACATCATGAAATTAATACAAGTTTCCTTTCACCTCTACAACTACAAGAGATGCTTAAAGTGGTGGCCCTTAACTTTCAGATATTTATTAATATGGTGAACCTTAACACTTGGGGAACCTTTGTTACTGAGATTGAGGCACATGCATTTTCAATTGCTTCTCTAAGGGGCTTTACTATGGTGGGTTTTCTGCAATATATGATTATCCTCTAGGGTCCCACTGTGAGGGTAACACCATCTTTTAAAAAGGTATCCTAATTATTTTTCTTCTCCTGGGATGTGTATACATTTGTTGCAGTATCTCTCTCCTTTCCTCTCTCCTTCTCTCTCCTCTCTCCTCTCCCCTCTCTCCTCTCTCCTTTTCCCTCTCCTGCATCCCTCTTCCCCTTTTTCTTCTCTCTCTCTCTCTGTAACAAACTATCACCAAAATTAAAGCTCATTCATTGCAAAACTTATGTTAATTACATAGTAGTGAAAATTCTTCAAGATGACAAAATATATCTATGAACAACCTTAAGGTAAGGTCATACTTATTAGTAAAAAATCACACACCGTTATCAAAAGAATTAAGAGAAAGCAAAATAAATCAATACCTGGTGCAAAATAAACTGTGTAGAAGCATGAGATATTGGTAACAAAAATATGGGAACATCAAATATTCATTAATAGGGAAATTAATAAATAACCTAAATATGTTTTAGTGTGTTCATATTGAAAACATAAAAAGAAGTTAAAGAAAGTTAATTAAATCTGTAGGAGATTGCTAGGACAAGTAAATTTCTAATTAGTTCAAAAGTAATTGTAGGCAGTTTTGTGCAGAAACTAGCTGTTACTAGTTTGCAAGCATTGATAATATGTCTTTTTCCCCATCCCCCATTTTAATGACTTCATATCCTTAACTAACAACTATCCATGTAACACTTTCTATAGAATGCAAATGAGCAAAAATATCAATTTTTTTCTGCTCCTGGAATGCCTGTCATCCTACATCAACTAGAGCACCATTGATTATACAAGCTTGTTGCAAAAGACAACATTTCTAAATAATGAATAATATTGAAGAGACAACACAGAAAACTGTTATTGTTTAAGAAATGTTCAAAGTAAGTTTTACTTAGGTTAATATGTAACTCAATATTTATGTTACCTACAAATATTTACTTTAAATATGTGTTTATATTTTTGTATTTGCTAAATCCATGATAATATGTAACAAATTTTGTGAGACCAAATAATTATAAGGCATAAGAAAAGACAGATTGAACACATCTTATTAATGTACAGAAGGAATAAATGTAGCATTATGGAGTTTACTTGGCTTCCTTTGTGTTGAGTTTCCATATTCCTGTTCCTCTCTTGGCATACAATGGAGAATAAAGAATGAAAGCTAAATGATTGAAAGATTAGGCTGTATACAATCTCTTTTTTGCTAGTATTCTACATATATGAAAAGAAAAGATGTTAAAAATTAGCTCATTCATTGCTCTTTGTATTGCTCATTCATTAAAAGACAAAGTGATACAATACAAATAAAGCTCCCTTTGGCATCTCATTTCCTAGATGCCTCCTGTAGCTTTATATTTCATACTTCTATCCACAATTATTTTGTGTCTTCATCATTTGCACGTTGCATGTTTGGAATAGTTTTAACCAGTTATTAACCAAAAAAAGGGTAATACTGGTAACAAATGACTCATTGCACAGTGTGGGCTTAGTTTAAGACAAAAGAAAACAATGCTGCTTCATATCACTCTGGTGACCTCCAGCTCAGCAAGTGTTTCTGTGTCATGTGAGTCTTCTGAAAGAATTTTCTTCAACCACAAATTTTACTGCTCAGAAGGCCAAGCCATCTAGTTTCTGAAAAGAGAAAATAAACATAGGGATGAATTTACTCACCTTGGTGATCTTTTACCTGTTCAGACAGGTAGATAGTGGACTTCAACCTCCACAGAAAGCCAGTCTTCTATCATGGAACAGCTATTTACAAGCCCCAATTCCCTTAACTTTTCTCTCTTATAAAATGGGACAAAAATTCCTAACTTACAGGTTATTTTGGAATACAATGAGATGCCCACGAAGAGCTCAATATATTAAAAATGCTTAATGAACCATGAGTTACATTGTTTTAAATTGCTACCCCAATAACAGCTTATGTAAGAAAACCAAATGTTTGTCATAGTGAAATTCACACATGTTGGATAATGCTAGGGCTTTATTTTGTATATTATAAGTCAAGATTATCTTGAGAAATGGGAGGATGTTGATAGATACTGTGTGTTTATTTTGTCAATTAAAGCTTTGAATGCATAAAAATTTCTTGCAATACTTGGTAAAAATGCAAGTGCCCATTTCCCAGGCATAAAGTCTTTGATCTGAGGATCCAATTGCAAGGGGATTCAATTGTGATTCTCCTTTGAGATATTTCAATAATGCTTCTGTAAGAATACTGAATTAATTTATAGTTAGTCACATATTCTACATTTATGATCTCATTTAACCTTTGTTATAAAAGCAAGGATCGGGAAAATCAGTAAAAATTTTAGACATACTTCAATATATCCACAAGAGAGTACATGTTTTACAGTTTTGCTTAACCTACCCACAGCAGATCTATACAGAGTAATACAAGGTATACTAGGACATTGAGAGTGAATCATGTCTCAACATGTGTTTGCTGTCATCTGGGGCTTCTTGGAGCATGTCATCCCTCAGGTTTTCAGTAATGAATCACTTTGGGGAAACTAGCACAGGGCTAGTTTCATGATCATTTGATGCATGTAGCCCCACAGGGTTCTGCACTAAGCAAATGGTCAGTAAAGTTTCAACAAGATATTCTGTATTGCCATATAGCTCTGGACCTCACATACTATGTAAGTCATTATCTGAGACAATTTTGTCATATCAAGAAATTAAATTGCTGTTATATCGCAAATAAAGCCATGGAGTCTCAGATATCAGTTTAGTTGTCCAAAACTGCAGTGGTTAAAGTTGAATCCAGGTTTGTGATTGACTAAACACTATCCACCTTTTGTGAGTCTCTTATTCTGAAAGAAATGCAAATGTCATCTGGGAAAGGTCTGTATTTAGGAGAAGCTGCTAGACAGTACAAGAATTAAAGAACCTTGATTAAAAATCAGGGAAGATAATTCTAAAAGTCATAGTAACTTTTCCTGAAGAAGCATAACTAGCAACCCAGTCCCTCCTTCCTGACTTAGTCATATTCTCAAATTCTTTCTGCTGTAGCTTTAAGCTCATCTCCGTAGGCTGCTGTCTCATGAGTGATAAAGATATCAGACCACGGTCTTTCTTCTACTTCTCATTTTAGAGTTAAAATTTTAATTTTTATACTTCCCACAGATTGATTAAAGCCGAAAAAAATCATTATTTCTTTTTATGTGCTTCACTTTTCTTTTTTGTTTTACATTTAACCTGCAAAATACGACAGGACAAATCCCATCTTTCTCTCCTTCCTTCATCTTCAATGACATTTCCCAAGGGCACTTTTAAAGTACAGATGAAAAAGGAAGACAGAGAGAATATGAAAGAAGAGGAAGAAACTTTAAGTGAATAAGAAATGTTTTACTTTTTTTTTTCCATGATCTGTATCTGAAACAGAAATTATTTGACTTTGTTTCATTTATAAATAGACCTAAGCAAACTCAGAAACACTTATAGCTGTTGAGCTCTGAATACCTGTCAGTTCAAACCAGAAATACAGACAATCCTTACAGACAAAGGAAGAGACTAACACCTATGAGACAGTGCAGGAAAAGACTGGCAAAAAAAAATTTGCAGGCAGGTAAAAATGGATTTGGCTTCCAGATCAAACATTTGAAAATTGTTTCACCTTGGGAAATTTTTTTAGCTTCTGTCAGTCTCAGTTTTTTACATTCCTGAAACGGTAGTTTTATTAGGCACAACAAAGGATGTAGTCTAATTTTTAACAAGAGTAAACTGGGAGCAGACAGTATAGTGTTTGTTCTCATTCCTATGAAATACATCCTGTGGATTCAGGGTTAGCTTCCATTCTGAGGACTATAGTGAGAGGTTAAAAAAAGGAGCAAGCAGACTTGAGAATAAACCAAAAGACCAGACAGATGGGTAAGAGGAAATGAAGGATAATTACTACATGAGGATAAGGCCAGAATCAGGTAGAAAAATCTGGAGGAATGTAGCCAGGGAGATTCTACCACCCGTATCTTTCACTTGTAAGGCGATCAAAACCCCTGGATTAGTAAGCCTTACCTTTACTCCTAGTTCCTTGTGCCTTTCTACCTCTCCTCTCCATTTTATAGGAGCATTGTTTGATTACAAAGATAAATATACATAGAAGAAATGAAGAAAGTCTAAAGTGAGTGTAGGGTGTCTCTGACTTGTGATGCTGTTCTTCCTGGAGACATTCTTCAAGATGGTGATTCTTAAACTAGAATATATATCAAAATCCTATGGGGAGTGCTCATTACTCTGCCTGGAGTTTCTGATTTCATTTCTAATTCAGATCGACATTCGTAAGAATTTAGGCAATGCATGTGTCACTCATCTGCACTTTAAGAACTATTGCTTGGAGAAATTAGTTGAACTACATTTAGATGAAATTGTTAAGACTCCAGATTTATATACAGAGAAAGTCTTAAATTCCTGTTTCCTGTTTGCACTGTCTAAATCCAAGTACTATGAAGCTGCCAACTGAATTTACTGGACACATCTTGTCCCTAAGAACACAATCCTGAAATTGGTATTAATCTTCCAAATTTAAAATCTTTCTTTTTATGTCTTAGTTATTGAATTTTTACCCACCTCAACAACCTATTTTGTTTTGCTTTCAGAAATAGTTGCTTTAAAAAAGGGGTAAAAAAATTTGCAGGAAGGTATAACCTTTTAAAAACCATTACAGAACACAGCTGAGCTTCTGAAAAGTGCATTAAGAGGACAGCTGTGGATGAGGCATTTTAAGGAAATCTCCAAGCCTACAATTTGAAGGCCCTTTTAACCACCTCCTGTGTTCCAAAGAACTCAAGCTTTCATTCCTACAGATACAAACAATATTTTCAGGCTTTTTCTTTGGTTTCCTAAGGACTCTGATATATCAACTCATTAACCCTTTTGTGTATGTGTTTGTGTTGCATGTGTGTTGTTGATTTTCTTGTTAACTTTCTGAGCTGTACTCTGAGTTAACTCCATGTAGTCTGCTGCTGATGGATGAAAAGATGATGAGCAGATACTATCATCCAAAAAATCAATAGTATTTAGGTGACCTTGAGTTTTACATATATATTCCTTAGAAGAAAAGAGAAATAAGTGTTTGTGAAAAAAATATATTTATACACTTGGGGAATGAAAAAATGGATCATCAATAGAAAAATGGCAAGACAAATTTGATGAATAATTCCAAAATTCATTTCACATTGATGGTTATGTACAAAAAAAAAATCAACAAAAAATGTACATGACAGAAAATTGTGCAGTGGTAAAGCAAAGTAGGTGGTGATGACTAAAGGTCCTACAAAATGCAGCAAGTCATGTAGGACAGTGAACCCATGAGAAAAAGACAGAAGAACATTTCTAGTATTAGCCCATGTTCCTACATAAGGGCACAATCCTGATGAAATTAGGACAGTGAAGCACAAACAGAATATAGATCTTGACTAACCAGTGACAAAAGGTAGGAGTGCTGGATTGGTGAACAAGTTGAGGGTTGCGGCACAGAATACTAAACAAGAGGGAGATGTACTTAGAAAATGCCAGAGAAGTCTGCCTCCTAGCCCAGGACTTTTCTTAATGCTAAGCGGATACAAACAGTGGTGGCTAAGACTTGGATACTGATAATAGAGAGATTGTAAAATGCTGTGGGGTATTAATGTTCTAGATCAGCCAGAATGGAAAGAAATTCAGCCATCTATTTGAGACATCAGAAAGGTCACATCTTTCAAATGACTGACACATGCCAAAAAGTAGTGTAGGACACTAGCCTGAAACCAAAATTAGTATTTTTGTATATATGGCAGTTGTTAATAGAGAAGAAAGCTAAATCTGAGAAGAACAAGCATGCACACCATAAATATGTATATTACCTGTAAGAACAAAATGCATCACCACTTAAAAGAAAATGATATAATAGAGACTTTTACAATGTGTCATAAATAATCCTCAGCATTGAACAAAGAATTACTAAACATGAGGAAAAAATCAAGGAAATATGATATGTAACACCAGAGGAAGACAGAATGTAAACAATTAAGCAGTGGAAAATGGAGTAAAATTAAAAATATGTGCTGTAATCAAGAAGACTGTGATAAATTAAAGATATATGATGCAAAAACTAGCATGAAAATTGAAATAAATAATTAATGAATAAATATATAGTATAGATTAAAACTTAATAAAGGAATTATATTTTTAAAAAACTAACCCTCAAAAACGCAGGAATAGAGAAAATAATGATTAAAAAGAGAAAAACCAGATTGCAGAAATAACCCAAAGATATACATACAACCCATCATATTCAATGTTCAGGTTCATTGTTGACTTTACAGGGAAATTTGATTCAATTCTCCTCTAATTCAGTTTGTGGCCAGAATCATGGAAAGAAGAAATTATATATGTAAAAGGGCAAATTTTTGATCATCTAAAGTTATACAGAAAAGCTTATCAGGGAAAGTATTTACCAGTTTTCCCATTACTGGCAGCAAATATTAGTCACAATTTAAAACAGGAAATGGCTTATTGGTTCATAGTTTGTAGGTTTTTAATCCATGATTAGCTAGTTGCAAGGCAGGAACATCAGAGCAGAGGATGCGATGGAGCAAACTGTTACCACATAGTATCCCGGAAGGAGACCAGAGGAGCAGGGTCAGATGAGAAGAGACCAAAGATCAGATATAGATCAGAGTGATACCTCCATGATCCATGCACACACACACACACACACACACACACGCACACACAGAAATGTTGTTTATTAATCTGCTAGGTCACCCATAATTCAACCATACATTATGTATGAGAGATATTTTATTTATAAATTATCAGTGAAACAATATAAAATAAGAGAAATACCATGAAAACAAACAGTAAGCATAGACATATTGCTAGGACCACATTAATAGCAGAAAATGTGAGTGTTACAAACAATACTATTAATATCCCAAGAAACATTATAAGCAATATTGCAAGACTATTACAAGCAATCCAAAAGGTCATTATATAATTATAAAAATCCAATTCATGCAGAAAACATAACAATTCTAAATGTACATGAACCAAAAAAGAACTTCAAAATAAAAGAAGAAAGCAATTGATGGACTAAATGGATAGAAAATTTCAGTATAAAAATAGAAAATTTTAATATCCTAAGATCAGAAATTACTAGAAAATGTTCATAAAAAAAGACAATGTCCCAAAACTTATCATAAAATTGTAAATATCAGTTGCTGTTTCAGAAGACCTTACACATCCTATAAAAAATAAAATGATAGGAAGGCTACATAAAGAACAAATGGTGTGTTTGTCCATTCAACAACTTAACTGAAAGAGTCCAACTGTTTGGAGTAACACTATTTATAATTGATAATACATAGGGCTGAGGGTAGAACTCAGTGGTAGAATATGTGTTTAGCATAAACAAGGTCCTGCACAGTCTCTGCCACCAAAAAAACAAAAAAGAAAACAAAAAAACAGAAAAAAATGGAAAGCAAAGTAGCCCAAAAAGAAAAAAAATGACAGCCTAGTACCTATTGAAGAAATTGCCAGAACTATTTGTACAGTGGTTGGGATATAGGTAAGTAGTAGAATTCTTGCTTAACATTCATGAGGCCCTGAATTTGATCTCCTGCACTATAAAAAATATTTTATAGCAAAAACTTTTGGACCTGTAGCCAGTCATGTTGGCATATGCCTATAATCCTAGCACTCTAGAGGCTGGGGCAAGAGGATTGCTGGGAGTTTGATGCCAGTTCGGGCCATATAGTGAGGTCAAGGCCAGCCTGAATTACAGTGAGAATCTGTCTCAAAAAAAAAATTGGATTAGTTAATTTTACTGGTGAATTCCATTACTTCTAGCTAAGAGAAATTAAGGCCAGATTTGCATAAATGCTTTAATAAAAGAGAAAAATAAAAACACCTTGATTTACTGTATGAAAGCCAGATAAATTCTGTTTCCAAACTTGACAAATTATAATACATTTACAAATTGTAATATCTTTATAAAATACTATCAATCATGTTCAATATTTTTTCCAGTACTGGAATTTGATCCTAGAGACTTCACATTGAGCTACATTCCCAGCTATTACAATTTTTTTTTTTAATTTTGAGATAGGATCTCTTTAAATTCTTACGTTTCTCAGACTTGGAATAAACGTGACATCCCACTGCACTTGCCTCCTAGAATGCTGGAATTACAGGCTCAGCTGTTGTAAAATGATATTACTTGGCAATCAAACAAGATTTCATCGTAATAACACAACGTAGGAAAGGAGAAAAGCCATATGGTTATTCCAACATGTACAGAAAAAGATTTTTTAAATCTATCAAGCATTCATAACGATATGTAAGTAGGGAAACTTGATCTTTAACCTGATAAAAGGTACATATGAGATACCTACAATAAGCACAGAACTTGATGATAAAAGATTGAATAAATTTCCCTAAAATTGGGAACAGAACAAAGATATTGCTTCTTCTCTTTAATACTGTAGTAGAGTTCCTAGCCAGTGCAACAAGATAAGAAAAAGAAAGAAATCTATATAGAATGAAAAAAAAGAAACAAAACTGCTGCTATTCACATATGATATCATTATTTACTTATTGCATCTAAAACATTTGAAAAACAATTTGAAAGCAGTAAGTAAAATTATAGAAGTGTCAATTTGTATCAATATGACACATTTAATTGTGACATGAAAATTTTGTATGTGAAATATTTTTAAAATGAGATAAATTTAATGAAAATACTGAAAACCCTACTCTGAAAACTATGAAACATCACTGAAAATAAAGTAAGACCCAAATTACTAGTCGTCTTTGTGGGCTGAAATATTGTCAGGATACCGAATTGATTCATAGATTCACAGCAAGCCCAAATGTAATCTTAATAGGTAGGATTTGGATAGATATTGTCTAGATCATTCTAAAATCTACATAACATCAAAGGACTTACAACTTAAAAATGTTTAAAAAAGCAAAAATTTTGAAAATTTACACTGGTTCTATTATAAAATTTACAATTAAACTCTAGCATTCACTTAGTTTTTATTTTATTTTTGTTTTGTTTTGTTTTTTACAAAGGCACCAACAACAACTTCATGGAGAAAATAATCTTCAGCAAATCGTACTAGAATATCTAGTCCTGGTTGACCCTATAATAAAATGAACCTCAATTCCTTCCTTCACATCACAAGCAGCACTAAATTTGAGCTAAGAGTCTGCATTTAGGAACTAAACTTGTAAAAGTTTTTGACAAAGCATAGCAGAATAACTTTGCTTCTTGGGGCATACAGTTTTTTAAAAATATATTTGTTCAGTGTCATTAATTTTTTAAAACATAGTTTCTTAATACCATTGAGGAAATAAAAACGTATCACAAACTGGGAGAAAATATTCAAAATAAATATATCTAACAAAATAATTTTTACCAGAATAGTGGTTTTCATTCTTTTTATTCTTAAAGCTTCCTTATACTTTTAGAAAGTATTAAGAGCTTAGGGCTACATGGCTCAAGGGTACAATAATTGCCTACCATGCAGGAGTCCTTTTATTTGAGCCCAGTACCATTAGAAAAAAAATAAGAGACACAAAGATTATTTGTTCCAGTGGGTGACAGTTGTTAATAATTAAGGAAGTTAAAGTTAAAATTGAAGAGTTTTGAAAGTATTTGTAAAACAATAAATTTAGGGAATCTTTACCATGTCTATTGAATTTTAACAAAAAATTGCACATTAAAAATCGTTACCTAGCTGTGGTGACTCATGCTAGTAATCACAGCACCTTGGGAGGCCAGAAGCATTAAATTCACAAATTCTATTCAAATGAGAGACTTAGAGACTGTCTCAAAACCTACAAAATAAGTAAGTCAAAACAATGTAGTTTAGTGCAAAGGTCCTGGTTTCAGTCCTCAATACCAAAACAAACAAACAAACACAAAATATGTTTTCCCATACCCAAATAAATTTAGTAAAAAGAGGACATAGTTCTACTGCTTGTAAATTTTGCTTTAATTTCTGGCTTCAATTTGTTTGTCATATCTGCTTATGCATTCAATCTGTTGTGACATGTTTTTGTTGGAATAAACTGAAAAAAAATTGACCTAACACATTATCTTAGTGATGTGGGCTACTTTAAGAAAATATCACAGTTTTAGAAGCTGGAAAGGTCAAGATCAAGGCACTGGGGGATGTGGTGTGTGATGAAGACCTTCTTCCTTGTAGAGGGATATCTTTTCATAAGGTGAAAGGATCACAGGATCTTTCTATGTATTACTTATAAATGTACTCATTCCCAGCACAAGAGAGCTATCTCGTGATCTACTAACCTCTCGAAGGCCCCCAAACCTTAGTATCACCTGTGGCTTAATCTAACAGCATATGAACCCAGGGAAATAGTCATTCAATCCATTGAACAAATATATGTAGTTGGAAAGCAGAGGATTACTATAAACCTTTTATGTAAATACATTTTTTTTGAGACAGGGTCTTCTATGTAGTTCAGCCTGGTCTTGAACCCACTGTGTAGCTTAACGTGGCCTCAAACTCACAGCAATCTTCTTGCCTCAGCTTCCCAAATGCTGGGATTATAAGCACGCACCTCTAAGCCCAGGTGGATAGTCTGTTTTGATACTATACCAAATCTTAAAAATCATTTCATAAATGTTACTTGCAGTGTGGAACCTAAAGCCATGTAAGTAAACTTTGCCTACTCTGCTACATTAAAAACTAAGGGATATTTTATATATGCATGATTTTAGAACATAAAAACCACACATATACATTATGCTGAGGACTTAGTAAATAGAAAACTAACACAATATTAACATTAGCCAAAACTGATCTAAGTATGACAAAGGATATGATAAATGCTTCCTCTTTGATATGCAAGTTACCATAACATATGTTTTACATTGAGAAAGTCAAACAGTTATAATAACGATAAGTTCCATATCTCTTTCAAAATCTGGCAGATAAAAAAAAACATGTATCAAACAAAAGCACAGAAAACTTGAACGTTTAAGGCCTTCTTTCACAGTAAATATGGTAGGAACAAAGAAGAAAAGGAAGGAAGGAATCTCTGAGTCCACTAAATATAGAATGCTAATTCCTACCAATATGCTTATGAAATTAAATGCAAATAATATTACCTAAAGAAGTATTAAACTGCAGAGAAAAATTTAGTAAGTTATTTAATCATAAAGGTTACTCTCTTGACCATGATATAAAATCAATAAAGGCACATAAATGAGAAATCCCAAATATCAATGTACTAAAAATTTAAAATAGTGTGCCTAATAACACAAAATGTAATCAGAAATAACAAGAGAAAAATTAATAGGAAAATTGTATTAGCTTGATGTTAATCATCCCTATAAAGTGAATTTTAAAGTGTTCCTTTTTCTCTTGCAGAAGATTTATCCACTTCTTTTTACTTTTGACAAATTTTTTTAAAATGTGAAAATTAAGGGCCGGGTATTTAGCTCAGTGGTTTAAGCACCTGCCTGAAAAAGTGCGAGGTCACCAGTTCAATTCCACCCCCTACCCCATGCTATAAAATGTGAAAACTGAATTTGAAGTGCTATGTGTATGTCTCTTTCAATGGAATATGACAGAAGCTGAAAACAAAGAAAGAATAAAAGAGGTCAGTTGTTCTTCCTATGGAAAAGTCTATTGACTAGATATAGCCTGAGCATGAATTGACTTAAATTCTCCAATTGATGGTCTCAACATTTACCTTCTGGGCTTGGGATTTTGGTTTATCAATTGTGTAGTCTTCCTCAATAT
Source organism: Cuniculus paca (assembly GCA_004365215.1). NCBI lineage: Eukaryota > Metazoa > Chordata > Mammalia > Rodentia > Cuniculidae > Cuniculus > Cuniculus paca. The sequence continues at coordinate 14,620 of RJWT010001442.1, forward strand.
TGTTTTTGTGTACATTGGTAAGTGGTAGCTAGCATTTCCAGATTTGCATCTCATTAGTTTAGCAACTCTAGTTGGAAGAGACTTTCACTTCTCTAATTATTTTAACAAAATATTTGAGTAAGAATCTCATCCCTAATATAATTCCCCACAATAACAAAGTAAACAGTTTGGAGACTGTGGATGCGATCATTTTAATGGAGAGTGAAAATTCAAATGAGAACTTTTAGAAATTCTCATTTGGATGATTAATTTTTGTTGTAAGAATAGGAAGAAAGATCCACAAATGATAAAAGTCACGAAGAGAAAGCAACTATGAAACTTTACTAAGTAGCATAACGTAAGTTTAAAATGAAACATTACATATATTTTATGGGCTGGTGAAATGTAAAATTATGAAGATATCAATTTCTGCCAAATGAATCATGATTTAAATCCTAAAAGAACATTTAACGCTTTCTGCCAAGGATATCATAATGCTTATCTGCAGAGAGAGGGAGAAAGAGAGAATGGGAGAGCAAGAGAGATAGGTCAGAGAGACTCAAAGAGACACAGGAAAACTTGAGCAAGAAGAAAAGTTCAAGAAAATGTTTAGGATAGTACAATGAGAAAATATGTATAGCTATGGAAAAAAATAATCACTCTAAATCTGTAATAATTAGTTCACTGTCATATTAGCATGAGAACACACAAATAAAAACTAGAATCCCAATTAAAAATATCTACGAATAACTAGTAATGTCCTGTATATGATAAACTTTGTACTTTAAATCATTAGTATCATAATAGACTTTTTAAAATAAATTAGTGTCTACAATCTTATGAAGGCAATGGTTATACTTCTTTTTTCTTGTCATGAACACTAGACATATGTCTACAGATATATTGTCTTAAAATCTTATATTTTTTATTTAATTTATATCTACTAAATCATTAATTACTTTATTGGACCAAAAATAGTAAAGAAAATAAAAAGAAGAAACTAGGAAAAGTTGAAGAAGGAAGAAAGGAAGGAAGGAAGGAAGGAAGGGAGAAGAGACAAGGAGAGAAGAACATGGAGGTGAGCAGGAAAGGGGGAGGAGAGGAGATGAGGTATGGCTCAGCATGAAAGGCAGATTGGATGAGATGTGGGAATTACGAACTAACACAGAAGATAAAGTAAGATTACCAATTTTCGGCTATAAGATTTGGAAAATTTAAGAAGCGAGTAAAAAGTGATTCAGATTTTGTGATATTTTGGGAAGGAGGAATTGAAGACAGCAATGAGGTAACTCAATTTCTGTCTTCTCTCTTTTTTTAATTTTAACTGCAAAAGAGGACAAATTTTAAGTTTTAATATTCAAAATACAATTTCATATTAAAAAATTTCTAAGAAGTTTATATTCAAAAGTCCTATATCATAGTGTTTTAAATCTAAATCAATGTCTTCTCGGTAATAGGTGGGATTTGTGTTGAGCATAAGAAATACACAAAATATGTGCATAAACATACATGAATATGCATGCATAAAGTTGCTCTTTGCCATCTTATTGACAACCATCAAAGCAGAATTTACTTAGACAGAAATACTGTACCTCTATTTACTGGAATGAAAAATCCACAAATCCTTAGTATCTGTTATTGTTTTCTTGTTTTGTTTTGTATTTGTTTTTTTCACTCATCAGACTGTCAGAGTTGCCGTGACTTTTCAAAAGTCCTGTTCTCATAGTCATTATTTTCTCAGATGAGACGCCTACAATTACAGTTATTGGTAACCAGGAGGATGCATTTCCTGGGGCCAACCTCCAATTTGGTAAAGTCCTATTGAAGTGCCAATCAGAGTTTCAGACAGCAGGGGAAGAAGGCTTCCCTAGGGCGTTTATATTCTGAAATGTAAATTATGGTTTGCCCTGACTTCAGTGCAGTCTTTAAGATGTCCTCCTCCCTTTGTTCAGAAAGCATTTTAAGTGCAGCTATTTTCAATTAAAAGACAAATCTGCATGTAAAGGAAGAAAGCCTCATAACATTTCCAGTGTTAAAGCTTGAGAATTTTGCACATAGGCCATGCCAACATTGCTGTATTTTGAAAGAATCATGGTTTGGGCGTAATCTGATTGATTCAGAATGGAATAAATTTTTAACATGTATTTCACTTTTTAGAGTTTAGTATTCATAATCAAGCAACTCTTGCTAGCCTGTGTGAGCTTATGTCATGGACATGTGAGTCTATTTCATAGTTCACCATGATAGACAAACATTTTGTAAACACAAATTGACAATAATCCATTTTTAAATTTAAGTCTTCACTGTTACATACTTTTCTTCTGAGAAATGTTAGAAATAATGAGGAAAGATTGGTTGCTTTTGAGAAAAATCGAAGTTAAATTTACTTATTCATTCAGCAATGCATACCACAACACATATTTTTCTGTTGATATGCCCTGTGTACCTTTTCCCAAATGTGATACATTAAACTATTAGCTTCAATTCTTCAGTTCTCCCTTCAGATGCACCTTCGTTACGAAATTCTGCAGCCTCTTTCAGTGAGTGTATTTCCCCACTGTTTTTGATTGTGGCCAAAATATTTAGAGACCTGAAACAAAAGAAGAGCCAAAGTGAATGGTGTACTTGAAAATGGCACTCCACTTATTTAACAGCATTTTTGGAGAAGCCATTGTTAAACAACATAAATGGGTGTATCCTGGTTTGTCACATTTGCCCATTTCCAGTGTATAAATACCCTTGTCATGGCCAGTTCCTAGTTACTAATGAGATGTTGGTAAATAGAGAGGAGAGAAGTGTTACACAGTAACATAGTATAATATCCCTGTAATGTGGATATGAATTATCTCAAAATCTTAGAGAATGTAGAGAATAATAAGAAAGTATTCAATATTAGATTTCTACCAATTTTGTTTTTAATATACTGCACTTAACTGTATTTATGTAATTGAAATTTCAATAATAACCACATTTAACCACCCACCTCAGAAAATACTGAAACTTTATCAATAAGAATATCCATACATCCAGCTATAACACACTACTTACTGCTTGAGGTATACTATTCCAGGTGCTCGTGCTCTCCTGCACTTCTTCCTTCACTCTGAGAACATACTTTGACTAACTCACTGGTTCAAGGAGAACAGACACAGGGAGCACTGTGTGTGAGCTCTTTGGGAGGTTTGCAAAATGAAATAGAATCACATTGCTAAGCCCTGTGTTATAATTTAGTTCTAAAATGCCCCCAAAAGTCCTATCTGCTTGGAGAATGATTGGGTCATGGAAGCACTACATTCATTAATGGATTCATCCTTTCATGAGTTCAGTAGCTAAATGTGATGAAGTGGGGCATGATTGGAGATCTGACCCTGGGAGTGGGACCTAGAAAAGTATTCACGTCCCTGACTCCTCTCATCACTCTCCATTTCCTGTCTGTCATTCCCTTCCACACTGCTGTTTCAACGCAGAGCAGGTCAACTTTGCTTGCCTCCACCAGAAGAACTACAGATATAATGGGGACTATAGCAGAACAACAGACATGATATGGACATGGAAATGAATAAGGACTATTTCAAACCACTGAATTGGAAAGTCATTTGCTACACAGTATTACTTATTACTAGATGACTAATATATTAAACTTTTAATAAGAAGTCAGAACTAATATTGCTTTTCTTTAATTACTATGAGAACTATTGAGATATTACAATTAATTGAGATTGTTACTCAATTTGTAAAATTTTATGTGGAATTTAACCTAAAAAGGAATACAGGTGTATAGAGGATCATCCAGCTTTCCAGTTAATTAGAAGAGATTCTCAATGACAAGGGAATACCTGTTGAAATTATGAATGTATCAGTAAGCAATTCTGACTGATAACAGCAGGGCATGTATTAGGTTTTCTGGGGGGTTTTGTTTTGTTTTAATATCTCTGTCTTGCGACAAATCAAACCCACGGCCTTGCACATGCTAGTTAGATGCTTTACTGTGTTTAATTATCAATTTGACCAGTGCCACCTCAGGCCCATGACCTTATTAACCACTAGTAATGATGTACTTCTCTTTTCAGTGATAATTGCGATTTGAAGGATATTTCAAATTGATGAGACTTTTGTGTTTTAAGTTTTTTAATAAAGTGAGACATTGGTCTGACACCAAAAATATCAGTGTAACACTGCCAATAGTAATAATTCTATTATAGATGTCTAATGAAAAAGAACACAGGAGAATTTAGTGTACAATGACTTATTTGCAACAAGTGCATGTATCATGGCATAGGACATTAAAGGGAAGCTAGCTTCAAAGATGCATGTGCATTAAAAAACAATTTCATATTCATACAACAATGAAAAACTTTTATTCCAAAAAATACCACGTTTTTCAACTTGAGTTGCTCTTTTCCTTATCTAAGGTACCAGCAACTCCTACCAGTTCTTTCTACCCTTGTTTCCTGCACTGACCCAGCTAACTACCATGTGAATTTGGTCATATCTGTGCTTAGAACCCATCAAAGGCTTCCTGTCTCACTCAGAGCATGAGAGCAATTTATTTTAAGGGAGAACCTTTAAGGTGCTAGGATCTTCCTCATCTCCTTGCTCACTCTGTACTCCTCAGTCTCCAACCCATGTTTGTGTTGCTCTCCAGACACCTGACCTCCATGCTGCTTTCAAATGCTGGATTATTGTCCTTGCTATTTGCTCTGCTGCAAGTTTGTTTTCTGTACACATTTTTATCGTTCATGCATTTAATGAGTCATATTCTCAATGATTCTTTCTTTGATCTTCTTACTTAAACAACAGTTCATGCACCTTGTAAATACACTGACACTCTCCATGTTATATTGCAGTAAATTATTTTGCTTACAGTCTGTTTCCTCTCACAAGAATGTAAGTTCCTGTAGTCAGAGCCTGGAATCTATTCTGTTCACTGTGTACTCTCAGCACCTAGAAGAGTGTCAGCAAATAATAGTTGTTCAATAAATATTTGTTGTTTAAGTAAGTCTTTGCTTATAGTTTAAAGATTAGATGACATTAGCTACATAAAGGATTTGAAAGTATGTCTTTTCATACGGAAATATCCAAATTGATATTAGTGACAATCAGAATTCTCTTTTTCTATTTGAAGGTCAAAACAGATGGCAATTATTTGAAGTTCAAATGTAAGTAATACTGTGTAGGTGGAATTTAAGAAGAGGCACATAATAAAATGTGCTGAATGGATCTTTAACAGATCTGACAATTTTTCAAAACTATTTAGAGAGTTTGGTATTTACATTATAAAATAACAAATTTCAAATTCACTCAGATCTCTCTCCATTTGAATTAATTCTCAAGAGAAAGTAAATAAAATGACAGATGAAACAAATGTGATGAAAGGCTTGCATTCTTGAGTATTTCTCCTTTGCTCAAACTCAGTAAAGAGCTGGTTTGTCTCTGGATCCTTTGCCAGCAAATGCAAACACTCACCCTTTACTTATTCCCCTTTCTACCAGACACACTAACCATGTCTTGTTCAGGGACCTTTAATTTCTTCTTTTAGGCTCTCTCCTCCAAATAGCTCAATGGTCAGATACTTTCAGCTATCACCTGTCCCCAGATCATACCCAAATGTATCTCATCTTTCTGATATCCCAGTCTTTCAACTGAACAGTTCCTCTTACATTCTTTCCATGTTGTCTGTAAATATTTCTCTATTTGCACATCGTATCTCTGCTAAGAGCATGACACTCTCATCAAAATGGAATTTGCCTAACTTATTCCACTGTTTTCATTCTCTCTGACTTTTGTTTCATTGCAATACTTCATTAAGGATCTCAGCTTTCTTTATTTTGTCACAATAATTTAGGCATCTTCTTCTTACCTTTTCTGCCTGAAGTTGTATATTTGTTACATAATGTATTCAAATACAAGTCCCACTCTTTCTTGAATATATATGATGACTATATTATAAAGTACTTTGATATATAAAGCATATTGAGAACAAAGACACAATGTGTATATATTCATTATTCAGGATGAGAAAAAAACTTCAGAAAAATTTGATGTCAATTGTTAACTCCTAACGATCACTCACATTAACATTGGGTCATGTTTATATGTTTTTCCTTGTTATTTAAAGAAGCACGACTTTTATTTAAGATATTTGTTAAATATACCCTGGAAATTGGTAGGATGCAAAAAATAGAAAATAAAACCTATCCCCTATTCTTGAAAGCTAAAACTAATTATATGTCCGAGAAAATGCAATAGCAATTCAGCACAGTGAAAGCAATGTTCAGATTGTAAACAGGGTGTTAACAGAAACCCAAAATGAGCTCTTTGCCTGGATTGGGCAGTGAGGGTACAAAAGATTTTCTGGAGCAAATGGTATGTTGTAATGAGTTTTAAAAAGATGAAGGATCCATGATATAGATGATAAAGTGGGAAGTAATGGAAGTCATACCAAACAAAAGAAAATAAAATAGAAAAAACCACATGAACTGTAAGCAAACTACTTATGTACAACATATAGTATAAAAGGGAAGTTTTGAAAGTTGATAATAAGGCATACTTAAATCATACTTCCTTCACAGGAGTATTGTGAGAATTAAAGAATTAATATACCTAATGAGTATAGAATAGTGTCCAACATCCACTAAACAGCCTACAATACTTATTACAAAATAGAAGACATTAAATGCTAAACTTGGATCATAAAATATATTGAAAAGGGTTTCAGTAAGTAAATGACATTGTAAGATTAATTTTTTGATAGAGCACTGTGAAGGCAGTACAGAGGTTAGGATGCAATAGTTAACTATTAAATAGTTTTTAATGTGGAAATTGAGGAAGAGGAAGAAAGATTCAAGGTGCTAGATTACATGGCCAGATAGAGGAAGGTGTTATCAGTTGAAATGAGGAAATCCTTAGCACACAGAAAATTTCCTTTGTTCCTCACTATATCATCTAATACATGGTTCTCAGCACTGCATGCTCAACAAATGTGGTCTATTATGGCTGGAACAATGAAACAATGTTTTCTAATGAGGTGCATTATGGCAAATGACATTAATGGATCATGTACATTAAAAGTGACTATAACAGTGTTCATTTAGTAGAATTAGCATGATTTTTGGTCCTTAGAGGAAAGGCAGGTATTAATTTTCAAACACAAAAACATTCTTGTGACAATGATTCCTGGGTGGAGACTGAAAGTCTTTGTAATTGAGAAAGAGAATCTTTCTCCAGAATAGTATAATTGTATCTGAGAGAATTATGTTTTTAATTGTTCCGTGAACAGAATATATACTTTATCTTGAAAATTCCACACAAAAGGTTAAAATACAATAGTGAACATATCACAGAAGTTTCTAAACATGGAGACGTAGGTTTAACTAGCCTTCTTACTAAACATAAGTTCAAATTTCATTGCCTTTTTCTATATTTTCCATGCAAAAGGAAATGTTTTGGGAAGTGGAAAAGCAATGATAAAAAGCATAAACTCTGTCTTCAATTATGTAATAATTAAGTTAGAACAAACAAACGTAATGAAGTAAAACTTAAATGAGGCAGGAGTCTGCAAGAGACACAGAAGTACTGACACAGGATTTGCGATCAAGGGGAAGATAAGGAAATAATGCAGGGAATTAAAATAGGAGTGAAAAAGACCTAAAATACATTTTTGAAGAATCATATTGGCTGCAATGTAGAAAATGGATGGAATAAAACAAACATAGGTGACAGAGTGACAGCATATGAATGTTGGAATTTCTGATCAAGAAAAAAATACCTTAACTGAAGCCACAGTGTGGAGTATGGAGAAAGAGCTTGTGGCTAAAGGAATTTGGAATGCAGCATAATATAAAATTAGTAACCTATGAAGCAAGTGATCATGAAAGTGTGTAATGTACATCTAGTGGCTGTTAGGTGGAGATTTACATTTTATCAGAGGTAAAGTGGCTTGGTGTGTGAGAGAATACTCTTCCTCAATTCGAATCATAGCATTATTATAGGAAAGTCGCTTTTCTTTCTCATGGAATTTAGTTTGTGTCCATGAGAAAATCATTTTGCTTCTCTATTATCTATCTCAATGGAAAGATTTAGTGATTCAACACAGAAGTGCTAGGAATATTCCTGACACACCAGAAGCACAGTGCAAGTTTTGATCATTATCTTTCTTCAACATCCAGGTACGCAGGTTCTGGAAGCATCATTTCTGCACTTTAGAGAGTACACAGGTGATATATCTGTTGTATATCCTAAATTTGGATAGTGATTTCCTGTCACATGGAGAGTGGCGCCCAGGGAGAAATTAGTACTTGGTGTGGCTATAAACACTGCAACCTTGCTCCCACTCACCAAAACTCTCTTCATTTTTAATTAAGGCATTGATGGGCACCATTCAGAAAAGTCCCTCATGTTTAATATGTGATTCATAGTCCAACCGTTTGAACAGTGAGAGCATTTCCTTTGCAGGAAGGAGCAGATGCTCTGATGAAAAACAAGTAGGGTGGAAATAAAACAGAGGGAGTCTCGTAAATGCAGAGGAAGTTCAGACTAAAGAAATCAAAAATTTCATAACTATGTTAGCTTGCACAATTCACTTATTATTCATACAATCATAATCATCAGAGACCTCTGTCTCTAAAGGAAACAAAACCAGGCACAGTTGAGTGAGTCACCATCCCTGGAGTATTGATCTGTTATGGGAAGCTACACAGGGCAGAAAAGTCTTCTCTCCAGGTAGCAATAAAAGAGTTATCAACTCATTCTGGTGCTCCTCTGGGACCCAAAGAGAAAAAATATAATCTAAGTCTGGCACCTACATTCTTTCCTGAGTGGGTTGTCATGGCAACAGGATATAGCAACTGTTTTCAGGATTCTAAGGCCTTGGCAATTCTCATGAGTTTCTCTGCCTCAGCTTCTATGTATGCACAGGCATATGGATATGAGAACTTGTGCCAGCATTGACAAGAGGATTTGAAATTCATGCCAGGCTTCCTGTAGGTTACACAGGACCTCAGCCGACCCCATAGAGTTTACCTTGCTTGGCAACGCTATTGATAGCATGACCCATCTGGTTCCATTGCCTGTTTGAGCTCAGTTGCTCCAGTTGTAAAATGAGGGGACTGCACTCAGCGAGATCAAAGGTTAATCTCAGCTCCAGAATGTTTTAAATCTTAGTAGTTTTGGAGAAGCTGCTTCCAGAGTTCTTCAGTTACTTGATCTCACTCATGCTGTTTCTTTAAATAGAGAAATCACTTCTGTTATTAGAATTATTGGTATCATTAATAACTCTTGATCAAGGATGTTTGTGTTATTCAAAGAAAGAACTTAATCTAATGTATGTAACAACACACACTTAGATCAAGATATTCTGTGACGTTTTATGCACACACAGAAGTCTTAGCATAAGTGTATGAGTATGATTAGCTCTTTTATAAAATAAAATTAACATTTAAAAAGATGAACTACCAAATAGAATCTCTGACAGAATAAAGAGGTATTCCAATATTTTTATATTGTCATGCTTTTTTTTCCACTATTTTATTTACTTTATGTCTATATGGCATCCAATATTGCCTTAACTAAATACATATTTTCCACTGTTCTGTGTATGTGTGGTGTGTATGTGTGGTATGTATTTGGGGTGTGTGTGTGTGCGTGTGCACATGTGTGCCCTAAAAGGCTCCAAAGTAAGCATAAACTCTATTCCTCCAAATATTTATAGACAGTAATTCTTACGAGTTCAATGATGGTATCTGTTTTGCACACTATTTTATCCTTAAACATTTGGATAGTACTCAACAAACTAATGATTAACAAGTGTTTGGGGATACTGAATGTATGAATGAGATACAGTAAACCTACTTGAGTTTCTTTTAGTCTGTTTTAAAGTGCCTCTTTTTAAAGAACACACTGTTGGCTGGGTGTAGTGGTGTATGCCTGCAATCCGGTAATCCTAGCGCTCAAGAGGCTAAGGCAGGGGATCATTGGGAATTCAAGGCCAATCTGGGCTTCATAGTGAGTTCAAAACCAGCATGCACTACGAAGTGAGACCCTGTCTCAAAAAAAAAAGAAAAAAAGAAAAAAATACCACTGCTTTTGTTACCTCTTACTGTGTAATAAATATGCCTAAAAAATAGTAGCAAAAATTTTTACTTAAAATTTTATGTTCATATATTTTGTAGGTGATAAATTCAGAAAAAGGCACAGGAAAGATGGTTCTTTTCTATCCCATAATGTGTAATGAGGATGACTTGATTGAGTGGGGATGACCACTGCTAGCTGGTAACTGAAAGATCTGTGACAGAGGGGTACACTGCCAAGATGTTTTCTTCACTCATAAGTCTGGTGCCTGCCGGGGATTCGCTCAAAAAGTCCTGTCTCAGCTGGGGGCTGTGGATCAGCATTGTTAAATGGGGCTTAAGTGTCTCTCAGATGGGGACTGAATTTTAAGAGTGAATATTCAGCATGTAGCTATTTCAAGACATCAAAACAGAAGCTGAAAGCCTTCTTCTGATCTAGACTCAGATATAAGTAGTGTCAGTTTTGCCATATTTTATTGGTTATAACCAAGTCACTAAAATACAATTCTTTTTTGACACCTTCTGGAACTTTGTCAACTAGTTTTTGTCACTCCTACTTCAACTATCCTTAGTGTTCTTTCTATGCATTATTTTTATCATGTTCTGCTCTCTTTTAAAAATTTTTTTCAGCATATATCTCAACCCACTAACCTATGTTTCAGCTGTTTTTTTTCGGTATTTAAACCTTCTGTGGAATATTTTATTTTATTTTATTACTTGATGATGAAGTATTTCTACTTCTAATTTAAGACATCTCTTCCTGAATTCAATGTATGACTTTTTGAGTATTTTTAGTGTTTTTATTTTAAGCAGTAATCTATTGGACTTTTTCCGTTTTTGCAAACTATTTGAAACTTTCGGTTTCTGGTCACTTTTGCCTGGGATTATAACTCCACAATAATGTCTATGGGAACACATCAGAGATCAAATTTTGTCTGTATCTTGGCTGAGGGGCAGGGATGAGCCCAAAGTGTGACAAGAGAACCAGGAATGTGCTTGTTTGTCTTACAGGCAATTCTGTCACTCAGGAGATCACCTTTAAATTTTCAGGGAAAATAAAAGTATCATGAAGAGATAGCTTCTATAGTTGTAATTTATCAGTTCCAGTATTTGGAAGAAAGAAACTAAACTACTATATATGGAAGAATTGCTTTTATCAATATTTTACTCATTGTTTTCTTTTCGATGCGCACCAATTAGCAGTATATAATAAATACAGTCATCACAGGGAGTCAGTGCATGTGCATATCACACCTTAGCCCTTTGTATTTCCTCTTCCTTCTCCCTCTATCCCTAAATCCCTTTGCTATCTGTGAAAGGTCTATCTCTCTGTTTTCTGTGGTCTATATTCATTTTGCTCTTTAAATTATTTTTGCTCTGCATGTATTTTGACTTCTCTTATATCAAGCATCAAGTTCCAACAGCCTGACCATGGCAATTTCCTGGGGAAGGTCCCTAAATTGTAGGATCAATCAAATTTACATTAAATTTTAGCTCCTTGAATGCTTAGATTCTGAATGCCTCAAGTTTCTACCCCACTCTAGTGTGCACACACACACACACACATCACATTCACATCCTGTGCACATGCAGTCACACACATACACATAAGACATTAATGATGACCTCACATCTCCCCACAAGTTCCTTATCTATTTCTCTAATTTCTCCATGGTTGATTTTAAGGGACTGCACCTTCAATCCATTCCATTTTTTAAATGTCATTAAGAATATTAAACTCTTCCAATATTTTTCTAATTAAATATTTCCTGAGGTGTTCCACATAAGAAAGAGATAACAAAACATTTGTTTTATCTAAATATGCTGATCCAAACAAGTATCTAATGATATATGCAAGCAAGATGTCTGTAGAAAAAAAGTTTTGTTGAAATTTTACACAAGATATATTGACTATAATTATAATCATCATCATCATAGTTATTATTTTTTAAAAATATCTAATTTATTCAGCACTCTCTAGGTGCCATGCTCAGTAATACTGACTTTATATGTAAGATCATTTTGCAATTTAGGAGTTTTAGAATCATTCTTTTCCAAATTCATATCCAAAACTTTAAAGAACCGTAGTCCAAAATAAATTTAAATGAAATAGAATAAAGCAAGTAACTAACCCTTTATTCCAGACTCTCCAAGAACTTCTGGTACCTCTTTTTATTACATTCTCAGCTCCAGCCTCATCACATTCTCCAGACTCTGATTCCAGACACTCATTTCTCACCTACTTAAAAAACAAAAAACAAACAAAAAAACCTTTGACTTCTATATTTGCAGAGTCTTCCCCATCTTTTTCCAGAATCTTATGCCCAATCTTTCTTGATTTATTTTGCATCACAAAAGGGTTATCTAACAGACTTTATAAAGGGATATAACAGGAAAGCCTGTCAGGCAACTAGAACACTCTTTGTGGCAGATGGGGAGGCATCTCTAACCATTTCTTTATTGATCTTCTTTGAATCACACAGTTCTCTCAACAATGCTGTTTATTAGATATTGTAACTATATTTTTCATGGGAATACAGCAAGCCTCTGCGAGGTAAAATTTCTTGTTCAAAATGTCAATAAACTTTCATGAAAATGAATGAAGAATTTACAAGAATTTGTCATCTGCTGCTAATGCTCATACTTAACTCTCTGAGTTCTCTACACTTCCTCCTACTAAGGTACAGTTCCAAAACAAAATAATTATAAGAAAATTCCAGACCTTATTATATCCTATGGTCTTCATCAGACAGTTTTGGCCAAGGGACATGTTATTTTTGAAAGAACCAAGAGCCTGTCAAAATAATCTGGCTTTCATGTTGCTCCCTCAAGCATATCTAAATTCCCAAAGAGCTTCTCACCTGAGGCACCACAACAATTTTAGCCCACAAAATTATGCACATAATCATTATAACAGTTATTAAGACCCTGCCATGTACACAAATCCTGTCATGTACATGAATTTACCATCAACTTGGGAAAGTCAGCATTTCTTGTCTGAAACTAGAATGAGATTTTCAATTGTCAGGAAGTCTAGAGCCTTTCAAAAGATACTCCTAAGGAATGCCAAGAATCATCCCACCAGCAGAAAGTTTGTTATATTGGTAAACTGAAGACTCAAAAAGAAAAAAAAATGAAAGAAAAAGAAGGAATTTGCTAAGATTTAATTGATTTGAACCTGTGGACCAAAGCTCTCGTAGTAAAAGAGAATAATTTGGATGATGGCTCAGAGAAGATTTTATTTGCTTTGTAACCAATTCCAGACAGTGTATACCAGAAACAAGATATCTATAGTTCCATTTGTAACATGAAATATAAAATGAATTGAACATGAACATAAAATGAATAACTCAATTCAAGTAACACTCAATTCAAGTATTCAGAATCTGCAGCTATGTGAAATGTCAAGCACAAATGACACAAATGGGTTTTTCCTCTCCTCTCCCCCACAGTATTTCAGATTAAAAATAATTGACTTCTTGGTACTCACTAAACAGGCAATGAAGGATAAACTTTATGTTTCTGTAATCTGCAAAGTACGTTTACTAACAGTAGGTGCTAGTGAAAATTGTAGGAAATAATGTTGTTACTACCTTATAAATTAAAAGGCCAAGGTACACACAAAATAGAGTGACAGAAGAAGTGAAGCTTTTGGGGTTCACTACCTCTATCTAAAATTCTAGAACATCTCCATGTAATTTTTAGTTTGAGTGTTATCATCCAAGCTTGGTCCCTTCAGCAATCAAATGGTAATAAAATATATTTAAATCTGAAATCACTGTGCACTGTGAAATTTAAAGGATAACATGCAAGATAATAACTTGTCCCCAATCAATAAATCTTCCTTTCTTTGTACCCTATCCACTACTTCTGCTTAGGGAAATTTTGAATGTTGATTTTGTTTTAATAAAATTGGGAAGACATTCTTCGTAAATTTTGCTCAGTAGCTATATATGGTATTAATAGAGTTTCGTGAAATTTGCTAAGCTTGAAAAACTTTAGGTAGTCTAGTGAAAATTGTCTATTATTTATCATTGTTGATCTAATTCTTCACTACATTCCTGATCCATCCAATATTGCTGTATCTAGTAATGTGAGATCCTGGGCAAAAAGGAAAATTCATTATGGCTGATGACTACTTTAGATTTTGGTATTTAGTTCCTCAGAGACTATTCTGCTTTTTTTTATTTTAATATTGCAATAGAATTGTGTTTACCTTATTTAGTGACTTTTCTGGCACTCTCTTGTGTGTTGCAGACAATACAGGTACCTCACTTGTCTCACCTTAGTCAAGGCCCAGTAGTTCACCTTCCTGTCATCGAGCTAAAGCTGATGTTAACTACTGGATAGGAGGAATATTCAAAAAGGAGGTGTGGCCCCTATCATAGGGCCTCACAAACTGCTAGAAGTAGAGTTTTCTACTTTTTCATGACCTTGCAAACATTAAGGCAAAACAAGAAGGCTGTTAAGCCTAGAGTTTAAACTGTGAAGATTCACTTTGATTTGATTGTTTGTAGGTTTTTGGGCTTTTGTTTTTATTTCTGTCTTCCCTTATGTGGCAAGCTATAGGTAATCCCAAGAGAGAAAATGAAGATTCTCCCCTCCCCTAAATCTGAATGTGATTCCGCACTGTCAGTCATTTGTCTGGAGGTGAGGCTTACTTGGGTGAGGCTTACTTGAGCCAGCACCAGCTGCTCCACTGAATCTCTCTTTATTGAGTTTCAGTGATCTATTGCATGGCATGTTGTCCTCAGTTAAACTTATTGTACATTTCAAAAATTCAAAAAGAAGTGAATTTTAATGTTCTCCCTTAACAAATGAAAAAGGGTGACAGTAGATTCAACATGGCTGAATAAAGCATGAGCCACATTGGAGCTAGGCAGAGAAAATCAAATAAAGATACAGGAAATTGAAGGAAAGGGAGGGACATATATCCTGATGCCAAAATCAATCTGAAATAAGAGACCTCCAGATCAAACAAAATATAGAGATAGGACTTTAATATCCAGTCCACAGGGCTGCCCATGGGTTTATCCTCTTCCAGTGGAGCAGGAACCACCATTCCTGGGAAACCCTCCACGCACACACACACAAATGAAGACTGCAGATGAGTGACAAGCTCAATATACACAAGGTATATCTGAAATATAAGCCCCCTCACCTCTTCTCATTTCTTGCAAACAAAGGACACTACAGCCTGGCAACAAATTGGACTGGCACACACAGGAGCAAGTGACTACTTCCTGTCCAGTGGGTTGCCAGTTTTTTGTATTTCCTTTTTCTTTCTCTTTCATGCACTATAGTGGCTAACTGGAACCTTTAACAACAACAAGATTAGGGATCTGCAGCAGCATTGAGGATTTCTAGTAGAACAACATGATTCCTACTACCCTACCAGCATGAGAGAGGAGCTTGGACCACAGACAATAGTGACCCGCAGATAAAGCATCTGTGGGTGGGGTGGTGGGGACAAGAAGTTGGAAATTACTACTCCCTTCCCTGTGACCAGCAATGTAAGCATACTTGGGCCAAGTCAACACTCCCTCCCTCTTGCAACCAGCAGTGTAAGCATTCTGGGGCTGTGGGGCCAAGGAGTAACAAACTAGCACACCCCAACCCTGTGGCCAGTGATAAAAGCAGTTTGGGCAGTGATGGCAGGAAGACATAGACAGGTCATCCAGAAAGCAGCTCACTGAAGACTGGCCACAGTCCCACATATAGAGGCCAAGATTAACCCCACATCCAGCATTTATCCTGCTGCCATTTTGGCTAGGTTATCCATCAGTTTTGGGTTCTGGCTTGGAAATTACTACAAAACTGTAGACACCAGAGGAATTTTATTATTACTCTTTCTTTGTAAGTTTCATTTTTCATTTTACTGTCAGAAGTTGGCTTTTTGTTTTTTGGTAGTTTAGGTTTATACCTTTATTTTCATTTACATTGTCTTTTTTCTCTCTTTCTTCAACTATATATCTTGATTTTATAATATTTTCATGTGTCTGAATATTGTCTCTTGTCTTTCTGGTTTACTTTGATAATCTTTTCCTTTCTCATTCATTCTTTCTCTTTCTCTAGTTTCCCAATGTTTGCATGATCATCCTTTGTCCTTCAGCCTTGCTTCTCCTATATTTTTCTTCACTTATCTATTTTGTCACCTATTCCACTTAAATTTCACCACCACAGGGTAAAATCACTGTACTAAGGGGAAACTGTGTACAAGTTCCTGATTTGTCTTGGATTTTATGATACAACTATAGATCTTTCCCCCATGATTAAAGGTCCCAAATTAATAGTTACCACAGTTTTTCAGTTTCTAAGCTGTGCTTAATGCTAGGGTTATTGCTGATTGTACTACTTTAGCCAGGTTGTAATACATTTTGTAACCAGTTGTTCTCCTTTGTATGACAACACTCTGGTAGTCTGGATTCATAGCCATTATCATAGCTCAGTACCAAAGGAATGAGTGCTGAGCCATATAGAAAGCAACATTTCATCCTTAATAAGTAGGGAAGGTAGGATATTAAGAAACCACAAAAACCAACAACTACCTACACCTAGAAGACATCTCTGAAGAACATATATTTGCTAGGGAAACAATGATACTAGTAATAAATTTATCCACTAGAAGAAATTTACAAACATCAATACAGAAAAAAAATAAGGTTAGAAAGATAGAAAATTACAAGACACAGAAGCAAAATGCTACTCCAGACCTCCAGCCCACCCAGGACAAGTCCAGAGAACAACACTAGAAGAAATCATAGGCCGACTACTTGAATTTCCTAAAATGATATCAGCAGAAGTATGCAAACAAATGAATGAGACTATAGAAAAAATAACTGCTCAGATTGAAGAAAAAGAAATGATTAAGTGAAGGACTTGCTGAATGAATCTAGAGTAGACACAGATAAAAAACAAAAAGAAGTGCTTAGGAAAATTATTGAAACCAGGAATGTCCAACATAGAAAAGAACTGGAATCCATGAAACAGATTCCAACAGATATCCAGGATATTGATCATTCCACTGAAAGTATAGAAAATTGATTGAGTGAAGGTGAGGACAGAATATCTGACCTAGAAAACAGGATTGTGGTTAGTAACTACCAAAAGAAAAATATCTTAAAAATATCAAGGGATCAACAGCTGCAAGATGCTGCAGAGAACAACATCATAAAATTGAGCACAGTCAATGAGAAAGCCAGAGACAGTGTAAATATTATAAGAAAACTGTTCACAGAAACAATGGCAGAAAACACGAAAAAACATGAAAAACATCAAAACATGAGAAAAAAATTTCACATGTAAATAAATGAGGCATAGAGAACCCCATCTAGCCATGACCAAAATAAATCTACACCAAGGCATATAATAATCAAGAGTCCATAAATTCAGTGAAAGAACAGAATATTAAAATCTGTTAGAGAAAAGAAACAAATAACCTATAAAAGAAATCCCATCAGAACTGCGTAAGTCTTCTCAATACAAAACCTCAAGTCAAGGACAACTTGGAGTGAAATGTTTCAGTACCTAACAGAAAACAACCTCCAACCCAGACTGATGTACTCTGCAAAACTATCTTTCAAAATAAATGGAAAAATAAGATACTTCCATGGCAACACTTGAAGAAATTCATAGCTGCTAAACTAACTCTACAAAATATTCTGAAGGATATTTTAGAAAGTCATAATAAAGAGCACAGCCAAGAACACCAATAGAGAGAAGCTACCAGGCAAAGGAAGCAATTAAACAGAGGGGAAAAACAGGGAACCAACAGTGGAAAGATAATGTGATAAGGACTACACAATACACATCAGTTATAACCATCAATGTACATGGTACCAATTAATCAATCAAAAGAAATAGACTGGTAGAGTAGATCATAAAACAAGATCCAATGATACACTGCATACAAGAAACTCATTTAACTCAAAAAGAAATTCATAGATTGAAAGTCTAAGAATGGAAAACAATACTCCATAAACAGGAACCCAGAAAAAAGCAGGGGTAGGTATTCTCTGTGCAGACATTGTGAACTTTAAGCCAAAACTAATCAAAAGAGATAAAGAAGGTCACTACATAATTTTTAGTGGAAAACTGCAAGAAGAAGAGATAACAATCATAAATATATATGCACCAAATATAGGAATATCCAACTATATGAATACACATGAAAAATCAAATAAGCACTAAAACAAGTGTCATGAGGGAACTCAATACCTCACTGTCACAAATAGATGGATTGACCAGACAAAAAAGTCAACAAAAAAAATCAGAACTGAACAGAACCTGTGAACAAATGAACTTAGTGAATGTCTGTAGAGTGCTCCACTCCACAACTTCACAATATACATCTTCTCTTCTAAGAATGGGATGTTTTTCAAAGTAGACCATATACTAGCTGATAGAACTTGATTAAGTAAATTCATAGAAATTCAAATTATCCCATGCATGACATTTGACCACAGGGCAATGAAATTAGAAATCAGTTATGAAAGAAACCACAAGAACTTCATAAACACAGGCAAATTATATAACACCACACTGAACAACTAATGGGTCACAGGTGAAATTAAAGAAGAAATTAAGCAGTAACACAATTAAATGATAATCCTGGTACAACATACCAGAATTTTTGGGACACAATGAAAGTAGTCCTAAGAGGAAATTTATAGCAATGAATTTTCATATCAAGAAAGTGCAAGTTGAAATAAACAACCAAACGTTGAACCTCAAACTTCCAGAAAAAGAATAACAAGTCAAGCCCAAAACTGACATGAGTGAGGATTATAAAGACCAGAGCAAAAATTAATGCAATTGAAAATAAGAAAATAGCATCAAGAATCAATGAAATCAAGAGCTGATTCTTTGAAAGATTAAATAAAATAGACAGGCCCTTAATCATTCTTATCGAAAAAGGAAAATTTAAGACTCAGATCCATGAAAAGGATGAAATCAAAATGGATCCTACAAAAATCCAAAAAATCATCAATACCTACTTTGATAAACTTTACGCTAATAAGAAGGAAAACAAAGAAGAAATGGAGAGATTCCTAGATACATATGAATTAGCAAAATTGAATCAAGTATATAAACATTGTAAATTACTCAATAACAACAAGATATAAAAGCTCTAAATAACTCAAAATTAAAAGTGTAACTAAAAGCCTACCAACAATGACAGGCTCAGGTCCTGATGAATTTACTACTGAATTCTCTAATAAGAAATTTAGACAAGTTCTATGGTATGAACAGCTATTTTGAAGAAAATGAGACATTACGGTAGCCATTGATAATTTCTTATCATCATGTTTGAAGTCCAATAATGCTTTTATTCTTTGATTTGATTGGTTTTAGTCTGTTTTCTATTATTTGATTGCAATATGTGAGAAGGTATGGACAAGTATTTTGAAGAAAACAAGAGACATTATGGCAGCCATTGTTGATTTCCTATTGTCTGGTTTTGAAGGCCTGTAATACTTTCATTCCTTTGTTTTGATTGGTTGTATACTATTTTGTTTTGTTTGAATTTATTGTGTGTGAAAGTATGAACAACTGTTTCAAAGAAACCAAGAGACACTATGGTAGCCACTGCTGACTTCCTGTTGTTTTGTTTTGAAGTTCTGTGTTGCTTGCATTGTTCTGTTCTGATGTGCTTTGTTTTTTTTGTTTTGTTTTGTTTTATTCTATTTAAAATAAGAAAAATAAAAAAGGAAGTTTAGAGAAGTTCTAAAGAAATTACTCCTCAAACACTTCAATCAATTTGAAAGGGAAGCAATACTCCCAATTTCTGGAGGGAAGGAAGGATTACAGTATGACCAAAACCAAAGCAGGATCCAACCAAAAAAGAGACTACAGGGCAATTTCTTGAATAAATATAGACATAAAAATTATCAGTAACATATTAGCAAACAGAATGCTGCAATTCATCAAAATGATTTTATACCAAGACCAAGTAAGATTTATTCCAAGGATACAGGGATGTTTCAACCTACACAAACCAATAAATGTAATGCAGCAGAGCCAATGACAGCAATCACATGATCATCTCAAGAGATGTAGAAAACCATTTGACAAAGTCCAATATCTATTCATGTTAAAACCTCAGAGAAAATTGGAATAGATGGTTTTTATCTCAATCTGATAAACAAACAGCCAACAACATACTAAATGGTCAAAAACTGAAAGCTTGAACTCTAAAATCAGAAACAGACAAGGATGTCCACTATCACCACTCCTATTCAGTGTAGTTCTGGAAACATTAGCCAGAGTGATTAGACAAGAGAAAGACAAAAAATGAATAAATATAGGAAAGAAGAAGTTAAATTATCATTATCTGCATATAGACATGATACTTTACATAGAAGAACCCTGAAACTCCACCTAAATAAAGACTTCTAAATTTAACAACCAAATTCAGTTGTGTGACTGGGTACAAAGTCAACACTCAAAAATCAACAGCATTCCTGTATACAAATAACAAACTCACAGATAGAGAAATTAGGGAAACCACATGTTTCACAATAGCATCCAAAAAGAAGAAGAGGAGGAGGAGGAAGAGGAAGAGAAGAAGAAAAGAAAATACATAGAAATCACTCTCACAAAGGAAGTAAAAGACCTTTACACTGAAAACTATAGTACTCTGAAAAAGGGCATAAAGAGGACATCAGAAAAGAGAAAGATATCCCTTGTCTTGGGGTAGGAAGAAGACTCAATATGGTGAAAATGGTTATACTCTCGGCATTGCCATACAGATTTAAAACAGTCCCAATAAAAATACCAATAGCATACCTCATAGAACTAGAGAATACACTCCTAAAATCCATTTGGAACAAAAAGAGACCTAGAAGAGCAAAAGCCATTCTGGGCAACAAAAGCAAGGCAGGTTGCATCACAATCCCAGACCTGAAATAATACTATAAAGCTATTGTGATCAAAACAGCATGGTAGTGGCAAAAGCAAAACAAAGCAAAGCAAAGCAAAGCAAAGCAAAACAAAACAAAACACCAGACTTGACGATCAATGGAACAGATTAGATGATGCAGGAACAACTCCAAACACACTCAACCACCTTATCTTTCTTAAAGGAGCCAAAAACCTTCACTGGAAGAAAGATTGCCTGCTGAATAAATGATGCTGGAAAATCTGGCTTTCCACATGCTGAAGACTAAAACTAGACCTATGTCTCTCACCATGCTTAAACTAAAATCAGAGTGGATCAAAGAAAGATCTAAATATTAAAACAGAAATAGTAAATCTAATGGGTAAGAGAATAGATAAAACTATTAAGGACATAGTTGTAAGGCAAAGACTTCATGAACAAAACCCCCATTGTGCTGGAAATACTACAAAGAATTAACAACTGGGATCTCATCTTATTAAAAAGTTTTTGCACAGCAAAAGAAGTCCCCAAAAGAGTAGAAAGACAACCCACAGTGTAGAAAAAAAATTTTAGTCAGCTATTCCACAGACAAAGTAGTAATATTTATATAAAGAATTAAAAAATAAACACTCTAAATTTAAAGACTCAATTCAAAAATGAGCATCTGAAGTGAATACAAACTTCTCAGATGAAGTAAAAACAAAATAAAGATATGAAAAAATGTTCAACATCACTGGTCATTTAAGAGATGCAAATTAAAAGCGTGCTGAGATTCCATCTCACTCCAGAAAGAATGACTATTATTAAGAAATCAATCAATAACAAATGCTCATGGGAGAAAGAAACCTTTCTGCACTGTCATTGGGAGCATAGAGTGGTGCAACTGTTGTTGAGATTCCTTAAACGACTAGGACTAAATTTTCCATTTGACACAGCTATTTCCCTTTTTCATATCTTCCTGGAAGCATTTAAAGCATCGTACCCCAGTGACATATGCACACTCTTGTATATAGCAGCACAGTTTGTAATAGCTAAATGTTGGAAGCAACAAATTGCCCATTAACCAATGAATAGATAAAAAAAGATGTGCTTTTTTTCTTTTTCTGAACAATGGAATACTCTTTAGTCATAAAGAAGGATAAACTGGAGGCATTTATAACTAAATGGATGGATCTTGAGATCATACTCTTTACTGAAATAAATTGGACACGTGTAAATATTGAATTGTCTCTCCAATGTGAGAAACTGAAAGTATAAATAAGAATCAAAACATATGCCGGGCATGGTGACACACTCCTGTAATACCAGTACTCAGGAGGCTGAGGCAGGAGGATTGTGGCAAGTTCAGACTACAAAGTGAGCTCAAGGCCAGCCTGAACTGCATAATGAGACCCTGTCTCAAAAAGACAGCAAAAAAAGAGAAAAGAATCAAAATTTATAAGAGATATTGTGAAATAGCAAGAAATTGTTGAAAATGAATGTGGAACTAGGAGCAGAAGAGGGGGAAAGGCAGGAAGGGAAAAGAAAAACATAAGCAAAGGATAAAATGGAAACAAAGCTTTATAATAAGGTGGGCAAGAGGGGTTAAAAGAAGGGGAGGAGAATGGGGAAAAAAGAATCAAGATATATCATGTACAGACACAAATTACCTATATGTAAATGGATACAACTTGAGAGCACACTTATGGGTGAAAAGGTTCAAAGTCACATGGGTGAACATTGTATTGTCTCCCTAGTATAAGAAAGTGGGGAAATTAGTGGGATCCAAATTACAAAATAGAGGTTGTGAAGGTGAAAGGGGACGAGATGTCTCCAGGGGGAAGGCAATGGCCATTGTTAATCTATAATTCTGTTTTGAAGCCCTGTATTGTTCTCATGGTTCTGTTTAACCAAGTTTTATTGTTTAGTTATCTTTGATTTTATTATATTTGATGGCATGGACAGCTATTGCAAAAATAACAAAATGGATTATAGCAGTCATTATTGTTTTCCTATCATCTTGTTCCAAAGCCTTTATTGCTTTACTTGTTTTCTATTGATTGATTTTATTCTATTTTGCTTTGTGTGATTTTGTTATGTGTGAAGGTTTAAGCAGCTGCTTTGAAGATAAGATGCATCAGGATAGCCTCTGTTGTATTCCTACAGTCTTGTTTGAAGTCCTGTACTGCTTGCATTGTTTTCCTTTGATTGGTTTTATTCTATTCTGTTTTATTTGACTGTATTATACCTGAGGGCATGAACAGTTATTTTGAAGGTGACAAAAGGCATTATGGTAGCCATTATTGAATTCCTTTAATCTTGTTATGAGGTCTTGTATCATGTTCATTATTTTGTTTTGATTGATTATTCTATTCTATTTTGTTTTGTTTGTTTTTATTATGTTTGATGATATAAACAGCTACTTTGAAGATAACAAGATACATTAAGGTAGCCATGGTAGTAATTCAACTTCCTGGTTTTGAAGTCCTGTATTGCTTTCATTGTTTTATATTGATTGATTTTATTCTGTTCTGTTGTGTTTGATCTTATTATTCCTTATAGTATGGGAAGTTATTTTGAAAATAGCAAGGGGCAACATGGTAATCATTGTTGGTCTATTTTTGCTTTGTCTTGAAGTCTTGTATGACATTCTTTGCTTTGTTTTGATTGAATGTTCTGTTTTATTTTGTATCTGTTTTATTCTCTTCAAAATAAAAAAAATTACCTATATGAATGTGATCAACATATATATGTAAAATGTACTAATAAATTTAATTTTAAGAAGAATTTTTTAAAAAATAAAATGGATAAGTTGATAAGATGATAGATAATTAGCTGAGATAATTTTCTATAATATTGTCATAGGCAAAAGTATCACATGATGCCCCATAGACAAAATTACCATTCGTCAATTTAAAGCATGCAATGACTATAAGGAAATCTTACAATCGGGATGTAGTGTAGCTATGGAGCAACTTGCCTAATATGTTTAGGCTATAGGTTTGATTTTTCATCCCCACAGACAAACAAAAGTATCTCCTCACTGTTTTCTCAGAACAATGAAGTCTTGGCTCTAGCTGCTCAGGTTATTCAGTGCCCCAGACATCCCCCTCCTCCTCTCTTTTCCCAAATGCAGCAGTTTGAAAATATGCAAGTCGCATAAAGAGAAAGCCAAGTGATAAAAGCAGAAGCAGAGAGCCTGGTGTTCCCTGCACCCCATTAGCTCAGCTGGAATCAGCAAGATGTGTTGTGTCTATGATTGGATTCACAGGGGTCACCTTCATGACAAAAATAAATCCTTGGCTTAACTCTGATAACAGTCTTCATTTCGAGAGAATTTTTAAAATCAGAAACCAAAATTGAGTATAAGGAAGATAATGAACAGTATGCCTAACAAGAATAATGTAGTGTAACAGTCCCTGATATGTAGTCTACACAGGAAATTAACAATACTTAATATTTAGGGCTTACTGGCAAGGAGCTTTGTGCTGTTCATAGTTCTCTTTTTTAATTAAACATATTAAACAATATTATAGTCACTATTTTGGAGTTGTTGAAGATCAATTTGCTAAGTTTCAAGCTCTGGAAGACTCGAGAATACTTCTAGCCACTAAGATATATGTGTCTCAAGTTATTAATGAGAAACATTTTTTAGTAAATTCAAGTATTATTTACACAGAGTTTTGCTTAATGGGTATTATGTGAGATGTGCATGTTTAAATGTTTGTGGAGTTGTCTTTGGAAGGAGGAGCGTTCCGCGATGAAATATGTTTTGAGGACACATGCCAAAAAAGTGTAAGCTTTTATTGCACACCTTATCAGAAATGTAAGGAGACTAAAATGAAAATTGATTCTCCAGTGAGGAGTTTTGAGTGTAAGATTTCCTAAAGATTTGACTAAGAACATACCTTTGTGATAGAACATCATGCATTATTTGTTTTCGATTTGTTGTGGCAGTTTGGTGGTTAACAGTAGCTGAATTACTAGGTGCCAGAAGTTCACCAGCAGTATGTGCATGCATCCCACCATAGTCTATGTCTCATTCTGGTCCCCGGCTGTCACAGCAACCTCTATGTGAGTGCAGAATGTTTAACAAAGCGTGGCCATGCATATCAGCTCCGAGAGAGACAGCAAGCATGAGGGAAGGCGGGCGAGGCAGCTAGCTGAGAGAGCAAGTGATGACTCAGAACATCATATAGAACCACTGGGGTTTCTTAATGCGCACTTGCTAACCCCAGGAAAGGGTAAAGAGAAATTTGATGGAGCTAGGTAGTCTGTTGTTATGTAAATCCTGTCTCCAGGGAAATGACTGTACAATGGTATCAGATGTCTCTGGTGCAGACATTTGGCAGATACAGCACTGGTTTCACCAGTGTGTGAAATATGAGTAAATTCCCAATGTGGAAATGTGGGCAGATAGGTATTGATGTTTACATATGCTTATTTTTTCATGCACCCCCATAAAGCAGGAGAACACTTTAAAAGCTGAAATTTGACATGAGATTCAGTGCATAGTGATATGGTTTAATTTCTGCAAAAACTATGTGTTGGCTGCAGATGAAAGCAAATACTCCATAGGTACACACTGCTTCATACATACATGAATAGCATTAAGTTGTCCCATGTTTCTAGGAGGAAAAAGTGCTGTTGTTTTGCTTCCGAAGTGGTTGTCAGATTTCTAGTAATACCTCAGACCAGAACCTTGCCTTTTATGTGACAGAGACTCTTTAAAAGCCTGAGAGCTTGTTTAGAGGGAAAAAATGAAATACACAGAGTTTATTTGAAGTTACAGCTGAGAGAAAAGGAGAGACACAATATTCATATTGATATGTGACATTTTACTGTTATTATATGTTTTTATTCTGTTTGGTAAGTGACCAAAGAGTGACAAAAGAGCTAGTCTCAAAGTAGGTGCCTAGAATATTTCAACTGTACTGAATCAAATTGAATTAGACCAAATTGAATAAAATAGACTCTCAGAGTGTTCATCCATGTCCAAGGAAAGTCTATTTCGAACTGATCTTGACTATAGAAGTCAGAGAATTGATCCACAAGATGATACATAAAACAACAGGGAACTGAGATCTATGCCCTAGGGAAGAGTGGCTAGCAAACAAGAGGAAATCTTAAGCAGAATTACTGAACAAGGAATTTAGAATTTGGAGAAAATTCCAGAAGTCCTATGACCAGCAATTGTTGCCAGGGATAGGGTGGGTAATAGAGTAAATGAATCTAGTTGTCTAGCTTTTTTTATTCTTTTTAAAAATTTATTTATTAGTACATGTTTGCAGTACATGCATTTTACAATCACCTTGGGAAGTTGCACTAGTATTTTTAGTTAACAATTGATAACAAAGACAGCCTAAGATTCAGACTAGGTAGCACTAGTTGTAGCCCATCGTAGTGACCAATGTTTTCCAACTTTGAGGAGCAAGAGTACTGGTAGGGCAACTGGAATCAGACCAAGGGGTGATAAGTACACCAATTTTGAAAATCCTCACCTCTTTCACTAAATAAAAACAAGAAATGTAAAATTATGAGCTTTCTTTCTTTGTATAAAACGTTGCAATGAAGCACATAAATCGCCCCCACAAATAATTGCTACATTATTTTTCTGTTTATTTTCATTTTCAGAAATGTAGGATTCATTTGAAAATGGTGCAGTCCTGTTTTTTTAGGATAAATAAATCACAGAATCAAAAATCTGTATTTCTCTTATGGAGATAGTGAATCTATTCTCTGACCTTGAGCTATGTAGTACAGGTCCCCTGGAGAAACACAAGTGTGCTAGGCTCATCACTGCACAACCCTGAGTGAATCACTATATAACCTTCCAAACCTTCCATGATCTTACAAAATTTTGCTTTGAGTAATTTCTAGCACTTACCCAATGTTTTCTATATCCCAAAGTTTACTTTATAGAATTTTCCCATTTTATTTCCAAAGATCACCAAAAAGCTCAGACTAAAACTGTCTCCATTTTAAAAATGAAGAATTAAGGGAGAGAAAAGATAACAATTTCATTCAAGTCACACTGTTTCTAACAATAGCACCAGAATTTGAACTCAGGCCATCTGGAATCTAGGTCTGTTTATTTAATCAGCAAGATACGCTTTCTCAAGAGAAAATATTTCTTTCATAATATCAATACAAAGATGAATTTCAAAGTAGACACACTGGTGAGATCTAATAAATAATTTTATCCTCTACATGTCCAACACTATTTACCTCCTCAACTTTTGCCTAGATTGCAGACAGTGGAGAGAGAGGGAAAAAAAAGTTTTAGTCCACCAGATGATTTTCATAGAATTCCAAACCAGAGAATCTTTTTATTTGTTTGTTTGTTTGTTTGTAAACCTAGTTCATGGTTTTATAACAGTCCCAGAATGTCCTTTTGTGATTTCTAACTTAATTCAAACATGGGGTACTAGATGATACTTTCCTCTTGTTCTGTTAAGAATTCTGTTACAGCACTTGCAAGAATTTATGATTATGTCAGTAGTCAAAATTGTTTGGTCTGAAGTTGTGTGGGTTGCTGAAGGCTCTATGTTTTTTTCCCAAAATTTGCTTGTACACTCATTATATAGCTATATCAATGAATAGTTTCTGACAGCAAGTGCATTCTACCTCTTTAGTTGTTGATTACTGTTTTCAAAGGTTAGGCCCAAGTGTGATGTACCATTTCATTCTGATTCATTAATTTCTGCTTGAGCTGGGGTCATATGTTTGATCTGTGTATTTGCCTCCTTCCCATCCTGCTGGATTTCTTTATGAGGACATTCATCATTAATTGCAACCCTAGATGACATCTTCAAGGGTGTGAAAAATATAAGACCAGTCTAGAATCTTTGTATGTATCTACATATTATTGATATTTTTATAGTTTAGGCTTTCTTTTTACAATAAAATATAAGAATTATACTTAGAAGTGCAACATTTTTTTTTCATAGGCATGTGGATCTAACCTCTGGCATGTATATTAGTCATTTGAAAGAAATTTAGTACAGTACAGAAATGAGAGAAAGAAATAGGATAAATACATCCAAGATGAATCAAAGGTAGCAAAAGCCTAAGCTAACTGTTGTTACCACTGTCACTTACACATTTTCCTTTGTGTGAGGAGGAATGAGCAAGATTAGGTATGTAACAAGTTAACTGACCTTGATTTTGGACACACAAAGGAAGAGAAATTATTGGATAAAATTATTTTCCATCTGCTTTGATGAAGCTGTAAAGTTAGCTCTGAAAGTAAATTGCAATGGAATTTTCACATTACGGTATCAATTTTTCCTAATATTTCTCTTTGCAATTGGTTCAGAAATATTTAAAAATGGTGTTCATTTCTTTCTAAAACTCCTTAGCTCATGGGAGATATGACTGCTGCTTCTGTCACATCTTATATTTTCCTAACTTTTCCATTTCCTTACTTTGCACAAATCCTCAGCTTGGACTTTTGCAAGAGTATAATTTATTTTAACATGGCCTATTTGCCTCTAGAATGACAACTAGCGCTTTTTAGTTAAGATAATACTTTGTATATTTAAGATTTTTCTGAAAAGGATTAAGGAAAATTTTCTCAACCCAAAGTCATAAATTTAGAATATATTTAAAAAGTGACCTACATTGACTCCTTAATAATTAACTTATATAAATTAATACTTCTGAAATTGTATGTACTATACAACACTATAGCAATTTTAAAGATGGGGATATATTCTGGGAAATATTGTTTAATACATGTAGAAATTCTAGGACACATCACTATTTAAGTCCCTGTTGAGAAGAATAAGATGAGTCAGCTATTTTTATTAAAAAAAAAAAAGAAAAACTTTAAACAATGCAACTATCAAATAATCTTCCCAATTTATATCATATGAAACTTGAGTGACCATTATACTCATAATCTGCAGCATTTGGAAGACCCATGAGACCAGGAGTTGCAAAGTCATCTAAGAATAAATTGATAGTATTGAGGCACCCTGTCATTCATTTATCTGAGTCATCCCGTACTCCTCATTCTTGAAAGAATTCTTTATTTGATTCTACAAGGAAAGATAAAATTCTCAAAATGTCAGGATCTACTTTAAACTAACTGCTTTTCAAGACTCAATTTGACTGAAGGCCATACTAAAACTAGAGTGTGTATCACTAAATAAGGACATGGTTCTCAAAACCAACTTTATGTTAGGTTAACCTCCAGTATAGGCTTTGTAGTAAAATATAACATATATTTAAGTATTAAATTTTAATAGAATGATAGAGTTTTTTTTTTTTTACAAAGAGACTAGGATCTCTGTACCTTTATGCCAACCATTATTCTTCATGTTTTCCCATAGAGTAACACAGGGATTTGGAATTCCACATCTTAAAATGCAGTGCAAGTCCTGATACTCCACTGGAATTATTTAATAAAAATTTAACTAGATATACCTTTTTTCCAAAATTATTCATGTTCTCTTTACTCTTCACATTCTCTGTATCCCAAAGAAGGGTATAAGCAAGCCTGTAAAAAGACACATAAGCCAAAACCTAAACAAATAAATACATAATTAAATCTCGATTTGAAGACCAGACTTCTGAATCGTGTTATTCAAAAAAAATGAAGGTAGATTGAGTTCAGAGTGAGAACCAAGTCTGCACTGACACAAATACCTTACACAGTGGAAAAGAGAGGCAAGAATACCAAAGGTGTATTCTGCTGCAATCCCCAGCATGAAACGCAAAGACCAAGAGTATGGTCTTCACTACTTAAAGCAGAATGACTCCTCTTAGTAGGAACTTACCACTGGCCAAGGCTCTAATAATAAAACTGAAACGTTCTGTAGAAATCAAAAGTTAAGGCTAATATATGAAGAGAAAGAAAATTAGATCCAAAATTACCTCCCATTTTCTCCTTTCTGATCTTTTTAGTTTAACACATGCTTATGCTCAGCCATGCAGGGAGGAGGTCAAAAGCCTTTTAGATCATCATGTTTTCATAGTCATTGGCTGTTTCTCCATTATAGCTCTGTACTTTTATGTACTCCTATTTGTCATACACAAGTCAACAGAGTATAACTAAGATCACACAACCAGATCAAAGACAAAACATGGGAAAAGCATTAGATTTCTCTGTCATATGCATTTTTAAAACAGACAGCTATCCCTGAGAGTTTTAGTTGAATGAGCAGAAGCAATAAAACATAAAAGATAAACACATAAGCATTCGATTTGCCCTAAGTATCTATGAATTTAAAATTGAGGTCCCTGGCCTTCATAAGATTTGCAGACTCTTAATTATCAGTTTCCAGGTAGAGTAGAATCATGCCTGTGTATTACAGCATTGTTCATTAAGTGCCAGAATGCCATTTCCACAAGCTCTGTCATCCGCAAGTAAAATTCCACTTTGGTCATTTATATATAGGACACAGAGCTACAGTTACCCTGTGCCATATTTTCAAACCTGACTCTTGCTCTTTCATAACCAAGCACACCTAACATCAGCACATTTGCTCTTTCTTTTTAACTCTTTTTTTCCCAAGGCAACAACTTTCATGTCCTACTTGTCAACCTTGAATCAAGTCCTACATATACTGAAAAAAATGACAAAGAAATTAATGTGTGTTTCTTTTTACATTTCAATCTATTTCTTTTCCTCTTTTTTCTTATATGCTCTTTCTTCCTTCCATCCTTCAACTTTTTATTACTTCCCCTAAATTTAACATGTGTTGGCCTCTTTCAATTAAGCTTCTTTCAATTCCCTCGCATATTAAACTGTATCCACAAGCAGGTAGCTCATCTGAAAACAGCGAGGATGCACTCTTCTCCCTTGCTGTTCAAGGGTATGTTTATTCTCCTTTCACTTTTTACTCAGGTAGTATACGAACTTATTTTTATTTTGTCTTGAGACATTTAAAAATAAGACTTCATGACAAATAATATCAAAACTTAATGATTTAAAACAACAGTCACCTGTTCAGTTCATAGTTCTATGCTTGCCATTTGCACTGGGGCTGTGCAGGGCAATTCTGCTGATCTGAACAGGGTTGGGTGCTCTCACTTGTGCTCATGCATTTGTCAAGAGTCAGCTTCTGGACAGACTGGAGACTAGCTGAACCAAGACAACCTAGCTGAGATGATTAGTTTCCTGTGCTCTCAATTTCTTCAGGTTTTTCCTAGGTTCATTCACACGGTGGCCATTGCAGGATTTCAAAGGTGATAGGAAACAGGTAGGATCTCTTGATATTGAACCTCAAAACTCCAGAGAATAACATAGAGCTACATTTTGTTAAACAATTCAAGTCAAAGATTAGAAAGAAGGAAGGATTCATAGAGTTCATATATTGAAAAGAAGGTAAAGTTTTATACACATTTTGGTAATCTAATTTACCATAGGGAAGGAGAAGTAATAAAATGTAGCTCTGATATTTGAATTTGGGATTCTAAATACCAGTTTCAAATGCCATCTTCACAACTTACTGTATATGTGTTCCTTTCTTCTCTGTGGTCTGTTTTTAAAATGTAAAATAGGGACAATAAAGCCAGGCATGGAGGAGCACACTTGTAATCCCAGCACTAAAGAAGCTCAAGCAAAAGGACTGATTGATGCAAGTTTGAGACTCATGTAGACTACATAATGAGTTCAAGGAGGCTGAATTACATAGCAAGCCCCTGTATCAAAAGAAATACAGGGCCAATAACAGTATCTATGACACAAGGTTGGTGAAGATTTAAGAAAAAAAATAAAAAGGAAAGATTATAACACAATGTTTATTACATTATAAATATAATTATGTTTATTATATTATAAAAGTATATTTTAGCTATTGTTGTGGCATTGCCACTACTTTTATTAGCACTTTAGGCCTTGGCTCTTCTTTACATATATAATAGAAAATCTGTGAAATTTTGTTTAGCTCCTGAATTATGAGTTTGTGAATTCCACTGAGTCCCAAAGGTATCTCTGACCTGAAGAAATACTATTCTTATATTTGTTAGTTACATAGATCATTGATTCTAGGATAGCAGACATGACTCCATTCTCCTGGTTTCATTATAGACACAATGTATTCATGTCAGCAATTTTTCCACATTTTAAAACAGACTTCCAGAGAGTCACTGTCAGTTGAGTAAAAGTAGTACAAAAAAAAGGTTATATTTACTTCCCTAGCAAGAATGTTTAAAACCATAAAAATATCCCTTTCTAACTTTGTTTTCAAATCCATTAATTATATTTACTTCACATTAGCTAAAGAAATTATAAACCAATGACCCCTAAATTCCAGTTTCAGATCTCATTTTGAATTTTAAAAAACATGATGGAGATAAAAGAACTTTTGTGTATGTAGATCCTACCCTAATAACTCTTGTCATACTAGAAATTAAAATAGTTACAAATTTATTGAAAAATATCCATAATAAATCTATTAAATGTTAATGTAAGTACTGTATTTTATGGAAAAGCTATTTTTTTCCTCAAAAAAAAGTGAATGAAAAAAGTGATACTGCTTTATACTTTCTGAAAATATATAGTCTAACTTCTATGACAATTGAATTCTCAAGTCTGTTTCTATAGCCAGTTTGCTATAATATATAATTTTGATAGAAGTATATGAAGAAATCTCACCCTATATCTCATAGATACACTAACAGGGTCATAAGACTCTTCATTGGTGATCAGACCACACTTAAAAAATAACTTATCTAAACAATTTATGTTCCAATCATCTGGAGGGACTCTAATATTTATGTGGAGGAAAGGATGGGATGTGCTCTGTGTTTTTGCAGCAGAGGCTGCTGTGGACTTGGATATGATTGCCTTCCATTCTGCCTCCATCTCCTGGGAACTGTTCAACCACATAACTACGGCGAGGCCCCTTTCCACATTAGCTATGGTTGCCAAGGCAGAGGTGCATGCTAGAGCCTACCAAAGCCCTTCTAAGGACCACGAAATTCCGACTTCAGTTCTCCACTGGCAAAAACTACATGCCACCCATATTGTAATAATAATATTTTCAACCACAAGGAAGCTAACATTTTCTGTTGGCTAAAACCTAAGCAGCATAAGAGGGCAGAAGGAATCTACGGTAACAGTTGCATGAAGAGGTTTTCACGTCAATCAAGTCCCTAGATCCAGAAGATGAGATAAAAATATTATTCTGAAAGGGAAATCGGAAGGCAATGGACACCTGGCATGGGGAGAATGAATTTGTTTGTCTAAAATGGAAAAAACAAATTGAAAAGGCAAAAGCCCTTTGGGAAAGATCAGGAGTTGTTATGAAAATCCAGGCTGATTATGAAAGAACAGCTTGGCTTATGGGTAAAAGAATGTACAAGACACCTGTTCTGGAAATTAGGGAGATCAGAACACTGTCTTCTTTCCTCCTGTGATACCGCCACTGAATCCTGGTCAAATAATAACAAATAAATAAATGTCAGTATAATTTTGCAAAGTTTCCACAATTAATTTGGAGAGAAGTAATTTTGCCAAGCCTCCTAAGTTTCCTGAATCCAATTATTCATCTGCTAAGTGGGAATAATAAAAATAGAGCTGACAAATTAAGGCCTAGAGAGGAAATATAAAGAACCTGATTATGATACACAGGAAATAAAAGACTGGGAACTCAGCTCAGTTCAGCAGTGTGTCTAAAATATAAAATATGTAGATTAAAGATAATTTTAAATGTCTCAATGCCATTCATCTCACAGATAAAACAGTAAGAGTAGGTAGTTTCCTTTGTTTAAAACATTTCTGATACTTTATGTCATCTAGGTTCAAAAAATTCTTGGGCAGCCCTGTATTTCTTAACTTATATAAAATGCATTATATGCATCTGCATTGTTTTTTGCC